>PVKN010009221.1:0-24046 GCA_004027915.1 Capromys pilorides
AGACCACACTGCTCCCAGGAGCCAACCCACACTCCTCTATGGTCAGGCACTGTCAGCAAGCTCTAGTCATCCCAGGGGAGATGAATGTAACCTGCATGGCGACTAAACAAACAACAATTCCCTCCCCTTCTGGGGTTTCTAGTGGTGACTGAATTGTTTCCCATGTGGTTACCAGAAGACGAGCCATTCCTGACACCAGCACAGGGTGAGCTCTGGCCTCTGCAGGCCAGGAGTGCATCCTGCTATGTAGCTTAGGATCCCTGCCTTGTTCTGGTGTCAGAGGAAATGCCTCTTGGCCATGTCCATGTGTGTCTTCTCCTATGCTTGATTTCTTAATCGTGTTCCAATTCACTTTGTCCTGCCACCTGGGCCCAGTTCTCACTCTAAGCATAACAGTGAGTAACTAAGCCTTTTTCCAGATCCGCATGATGTGATGGGCAAGAGAGAAAAAAAAAAGAATGTATAGTGAAAAGCCTAGGAACATGAACATGAAGATGAAAATTGTTGCCATTGTATCATAGACTTATAGATGACATAATTTCCTCTTGGTACTTACCAAGAGGAGCAGCATAGGAGGCAGGAGGCAGAAGTGGAGAGGAAGAAGTTTAAAAGCTACAGGGAAGCTGTAGAGAGCCACCAGTTCTGGAGGAGCTTATCATGCTGGCTATCCTGATAAACTCAGCTACTCTCATCATTGAGGGAATTCGGGACCTCCGTGTCACTGGGGATGGCTATGGTTCACTTTAGGGGAGCTCCGGTTCTTATCTTGATTGAGCATTGTTTCCTGACTTCAGTTCAAATCCCACAGCCTACTAGCACAGGTCTTTCATCCCACTGGCACAGACTTTCTAGCTTCTACCACTGACCTTTGGGCATTCCCAGAGCAGATCCATGAAACAGGCCTGTATGAGACATTGTCATGGGTTCTAGGCCTCCAGTTGGACATGTGGAAGATGTTGTCGTAGGCTGTAGATCTTCAGCTGGACTCATATAGGACATTATTATGGGACTCAGGCCCTCAGCTGGATTCAGTTGTCTTTAATGTATGGACAGATTTCCTGTGTTCTTTGTATATGGTCCTCTGAGTGAAATAATCTTATAATTAAGTGTCCAGTATTATATTATTTCCCCTTGCAAAAGCCCAAGCTATGACACCCATGTTCCCCTTACATCCCTGACTGGGTCCCTGCATATCCTATCTAAAAATCATAGGCTTTGCAGGCTGTGTGACCCGTTTCATGCATGTACAAGGTCTGACATTATTTTCAGAGGCAAGCCCAAATCCAGCCCACAAATTCCATCTGCTTGCTCCAGCATAGATAAACTATGGCTACGGTTCTGTATTAATTGGACACCTTGATTTTGTTTCTTTTTTTCTTTCATTTTATGTATTTGGTATAGAGTTTCACCACACAGTTGGACTCATAGTGAACCTCCTGTTTTCAGCCTCCTCAGCACTGGGACTGCAGGCATGCACCACAATGCCTAGACCCGGTGGCCGGCTCAGTGTGCCCGAGGGCAGGGCTGGTGCGGCATTTGGTGCTGAAGATGGAACCCTGGTCCCCATGCTTGCTTAGACAGGTGCTTAGTCTGTTAAGCTATCTCACCGGCCATTGGGCACCTTGTTCTTTCATGATATGGTATCAGATTTGCCCCGGGGCTTGATGAAGTGCAAAAGCTTATGCACGTTTGCCTAACAGCAAAGTGAAGAGCTATACTCCTCGATCTTATCAGAGATAACACAGCCCTCACAGAGGTGATTCTAGTGTGATCACCAAGAGCTAGGGACCCCACAACAGTGGCTCACCTCAGGGTGATCCTGAGCAAACCACCTAACATCTTACTGTTTCTGTTTCCTCATCTGTGAAAAGCTGTCATTATGTCACTGCACTGACCACATAGCAATGCAGAAAGTGTTACAGGAGTAGATATACGTAAAAGTATTTGGAATGAGGACTTCACCATCTTTGAAAAAACAACGTTTAGCCAGGCGTAGTGCCCCATGCCTTTAATATCAACGTTGTGGGAAACTGAGACAGGAGGATCACAAACTCAAACCCAGTCTGGGCAACTTAGCAACATTTTGCTCCAAAATAAAGAATGAAAAGGTCTGGCAATGTGGATCGCTAAAAAGACCCTAGGTTCAATTCTCAGTAACACACACACACACACACACACACATTATCTTTCTCTAAATATTCAGGGATTTTCTCCTATAAATATTTAATGTAAAGCTGTGTATTTGGTTATCAGCATTCTTTTAGCTGCCAGTTAAATTGTTACTTGCTGTGTCACTTGTCTTGATGAAAATTACAAGAACTGAACAGGAGAGGCTTGTGGCTGTGCCTGCTGCAGAGAAGTGCCGAGGACTGCCACCACATCGAGCATGCTTTCCCTAGAAGTGCCTTCATCAGGACATCAGCCCTTGTGGTTTAATTTTGTGTTTAAACGCACGCTGGCTTCACTTCAGCTTCTAATCAGGGCTCCTTCCTTTCATTGGTGTAGCAGCCACTCAGGACTCCATGGCAAACAGCCTTGAAGCCCGTCATGAGCTTTCTTCACCCCTTATTTGTCCTCTGCTCGAATTCCTCACCTATCTGTCACCTGGCCTGTGATTCAAAGCATATGTCTATAAGCTGATTCAAGAAATTTTTAGAAGATATAGAACCAATAAGAGAAAATCAAAACACATAATTCCAAAAATCTGAAAACTGACATGCTTCAAAATGTTTCAGAGGTTTTATTGTTGTTGATGTTGTTGTTGTTATTGTTGTTATTTGAAATAATGTCACCAGTGGAAAATTTTACAACTGACAGCACATACAGGTTACAACCAAAAGGCAGCCACACTAAAACTGTAAGATAACCATAGATTGCAGATATGAGATATATGTCAAACATGTGTCTGCGATCATGGGGATTGGGCCTTTGCACTGAGCTACATCCCCAGCCCTTTTCTCTTTATTTTGAGACGTGGTCTCCCTAAGTCATTGCATTGCTCAGGCTGAGCTCAGTGTTTTCAATCCTCATGCGTCCCAGAATGCTGAGATTTCGGGGGTGTGCCACCATGCCAGCCATGAATTTCATGGTTACACTTGGGCCCCATATTGCATGTATATGCAAATATTCCAAAATCCAAAGTCCCAAACACTTCCACTCCCAAGCGGTCCAGATCCTGGAAATTTACCTGTAATAAGCAAATGAAAAACTGAATATATGCTAATCAGCTACACAGGGAAGCCCCGCTTCCTGATTGCGTTCACATTCATGTCTCAAGAAGGATTGAGTCACTAATTGTCTTTCTTAAGCCTGGCAAAACAGCATAAAGTGACTGCTATCTTGTTGAAGTCAGACAGCACCTACCAATTAGATAGTCAACTGACGGCTTTGGTATCCATCATTAAAAGAAAGATCCTAAGTTCTCCTAAAATAAAGTAGGCACAAAAGTGATAACCAAATATAAAATGAATGAAGATGATAAATACTCAGTATGTCTTATAATGGCAAAAGTGAATTTGCATCCAATTTGTGGGCTCTGTTTAGGAGCATTAAATCCAATTTCCAGTGAATGGGAGAATAAACTCACAGAAGTCACAAAAAGAACACTCAGCTAACATCTTGAACTATAGAATTCTTTTTCTTTTTAATGTATTTAGCACAGGGTCTACAGGGTTTCACTAGGTAGTCGGACTCTAGTGATTCTCCTGTTTTTCAACTGGGATTACAGGTGCACACCACCACGCCCAGTCTGAATCACTGTCTCAGCACGCCTGTGGGACAGGGCCAGAATGGCAGGCTGGGATCAAGCCCTGGTCCCTGCGCCTGCCTAAGTAGGCACTTTGATCTGCTGAGCTATCTGGCCAGCCCTCTCATGGAATTATTTTTTTCCCCAGACCACCCCTTCTCATGGAATTTTTAAAGTGCGACAGGACTTTAGTATTTTATTTTATTTTATTTATAGGATCTTAGTATTTTAAAGCTGGAAAGTACCTCAAAGGATCTGCTGATGATGACGCCTTTGGCTTTAGCCATGGCCAGCTCCAGCCACCAAAATCCATGCATTCATCCAAACCAACCCCACCGTGCTAGTGTTCACACTTTCCAAGCTGCAGTGCCATTTTATTCATCTTTCAGCTGAAGCTGCAGGCTCCAACTGCACAACCTGAACATTTCTTCACCAGCTTAAGAGAGTGTAACCTGTCAATAGCTGAGAGGAAAGCGATACCACCTTGGGTGCCCATGCACACAGGAAGGACAAGCAGAGCCACTCTGATGTTGTTCTGATTGACGAGAAATCCAAACAAAGACCTGGAGGAAAGTGGCCTTACTGATCTCCATACACAGCCCTGAGGTAAGCACCTCTGCCAGGTGCAAGGATTTGAAGTCAAGAGCGTGACCACATCTGACTCCACCAACCCCTCCAGCTAGATGGTCAGAGGCCTGGATGGCAGGCAGCCACCCTTAGAGATAGTCTTCTCCACTTGGCTGTACTTTAAATCATTGGGGGAGCTTTAAAAAAACTATTGATGGTTGAGCTCTCCTTAGACCATTTAAATCAGGATCTCCAAGGTAGGTAGAAATTTTGGGCATTACTATTTTTAGAATAGTTTCCATGTGATTCTAAAATGCAGTTGGAGTTGAGCATCATTGCTATAGATAGATAAGGAAGCAGCCTGTCTAATGAGAACTGAGCAGCCTGTTTAGAAATAGTCCCAACCACTCCCTCGTACTTTCCCCCCAAGACCTAATATGACAGCAAAGGTCTGACCCTCCCCCAGTTAGCCTGCAGAACTAAGCATTACTGCTGCGCATTTTATTTACTCAACATTAACTGAGTACCTGCTGTCTGTCACACACAACGGGAATCCAGAAGTGATCTGGACACAGTTCCTCCCTTCAAGGAGTTCAGACAGATCAATGCATTTTTATATCTTAATGGAAAATAATGTTGGTCAGTATGTATCAGGCACCTTGTGCTAGGGCTTTGTGCATCGACTCATTTAATCCTCCCAGCCTGCACCATAGATAATTTTTGCCATTGCCTAGGATCCCATAGATAATAGCGCGGCCAGGAATGCAAATGAAGCACTTGGCTTTACATCCGCACATTTCACTGCTACATTGAGTCAGTGGGGGCGGTTGGAACATGTTAAAAAGTCACAGAATAATCCCACAATCCAGTGATGGGCTGGAAACTTGGGTTGGGCCAGATTGTCAAATATCTTATGTCCCTTGACTGAGGATTTCACATTTATACTCTAGTAGATAAAGCATAGCCAGCCAAAGTTTTAAACAAAATGAGAAGCAATATAAGCAGATCTACATTTTAGTGATAAAGGTGAGAATAAGTACAAGAAGGAGAAATAGACGGAGTGACGATGCCAGCCAGAAAAAGGCAGAGGCATAGGTGGAGAAGAGGGGTACCATGCCAACACCTCCAACTTAAAAACGCCAGGGCTTCAAGACTGATTGGAAATGGGGAAGAGAGGAAGGCAGCCCCTAGCTTATAATGAGAGGCTTGGCAGGCGATGCCTGGCTAGAGAAGCAGGAGGTAGGCAGGGGAGGTAATGAGGCTGGTCGTGGACGTGCTCCCTCTCCGCGCACCTTCCTCTCTGCCAGTTGCCAAGCGGCATGACAGCTAACCCACTTCAGACGCTTTGGGCTCCCAGAGATGTTTCTCTGCAAAATCATAAATATGGAACTTGCTCAAATTTCTTAGAAGTGCACTGATTTCAGAATTTAAATGCAATCGAAGAGAAGCAACCCAGAATGGTTACTTTATTATTCCAGAACGTATCATCCTACAGAAATTAAGGGGGAAAAACACTCTTAACACTAAATAAAGTGTCCAAAAATAACCAAGCCAATCTCAAGTGAGGGCTAGAAAAAAATGAGCAACACATGTTTTTCAGCTACCTAAATATTTGAGTTCTATTCTAAGGACAGTGGTGGCATTTGGGTGTGTGTGTTTCGAATATGTTTAGTTCTAAATAGATATTTTCTCTCTCTCTCATTTTAATTTTATGGCAAAACCTTCAACTACTTATTTCTACACTGTTTGCTTTTATCTACTAAGACTATAGGTGGAGATACTCATACAATGATTATAGACTACTTAATGCAGCGATAAATTATATAACTAATAAATAAGTGTGGATACTCAAATGACATTAAAGTGGGCTTTTTCTGATAAATAACACATCCCAGATAAGTTTAGAATAATTTTCAAAATTGAAAAAGTGATTATATCTCCTCTTCTATGAGCACTGATTAATACTTTTTTGATTAACACTTTTTAAAAGATACTCCCCAATTTTTTGTTTCATTTCTGTAAGTTTATGTTAGATCAAGAGTTGGTCATTTTTGGATTTCAAAGCAGATTCTTGCTGTGCTGTGCAGGGAATGAACCTTTAATCATGGGCCACCATGTAACCCTCACTGGCCATCATGAACTGGACGTTGTTGAATCACCAAGGACATAAACTTGATTGTGCACAGCCGTACTCCATTGTTAAAAGAAAATGGTGCATACGAGGTTGGGCTCAAGCAGGCCCCACAGACTGAAGCAAGTTACATGAGGTAGCAACCAAATGCCCTCAGCCCCCTATTCTACCTTCCCTTTCTCAGCTTGTACCTGTGGTCTCGTAGAATTTCCTAAGACTAACTGAAAAAGATAAGTGGGGCCTGGTTTATAGAAGGTTCTATACAATGACAGGCATGACCCAATGGCAGACAGTTGCACTCCACAAATCCTTCTGTGACTTCCCTGAAGAACAGTGGTGAAAACAAGCAGTCCTCATCAGCAGAATTACAAGCCATGGAATTACAAAATGTGGGCCTGGTTATTCATTTTACTTTGGAAAGAGAAATGAGCAGACATATGGGTCTACGCTGATTCGTGGGCTATGGCCATTGATTTGGCTACACAGACCCAAAATAAACATGAGCAGAATATGGGTGACAAGAAGACCCAAGGAAGACATATCCAGATAAAGGATATGGACCATGAATGTGATATTTGTGTCCCATATGAATGTCCACCAAAAGATGAGCCCAGGAGGGAAGAATTTTAGTAATTAAGTAAATAGGATGACCCATTTTGTGCAGTAATTAACCTCTTTCTCTAGCCTCCCCATTGCTAATAGTCCCATAAACAAAGTGGTCATGGTTTATGTGAGGCCCAGCAACATGGACCTACATCACCAGCTATTAGAGGCCCTACCAAGTGCTGTAGCAGAGAACAACACTCAGTGCCCTAAAAGGCACCATTCCATGGTGATGGCCAACTACCAGGCAAATTCTGATTATACTGAGTCACTTCCACCATGAAAGGGCAGCATTTCATTCTTATTCCGGAATTTGCCTTCCCTGCATGCAATGCCTCGACAAAATTGCCATCCTTCCTTTACTATCGTAGTAATCCACATGATCAGCTTTGCTTCTGACCACAGGGCTCACTCCACAGCCAACGACATGACAATGGACCTATGGTCGGTGCTTCATTATTCTTATCACAGTCCCTATAATCCTGTAGCCACTGACATGATGGAAGCAAGGAATGGTGTTTAGAAAACTTTGGCCTGGTGTGGTAGTGCACACCTGTAATCCCAGCACTCAGGAGGCTGAAGTAGGAAGATCACTTCCGGTTTGAGGCCAGCCAGGGCTACAAAGTGGATTCAAGACCAGCTTGAACTGCATAGCAAGACCCTGTCAGAAAAAGAAAAAGAGAAAAAAAAAAAAAAGCCCTCAAGTGCACCAGCTAGGATCAATGCCTTCAAAGATTAGGGCAGGACATTTCCAACATGGTGCCATTACTCCCATAGTTGGTCCAGGAATCAGCAGTGAAAATGGAAGAGGCATTAGTCGCTATTGCCACTAGTGAATCACTGAAAATCTCCGCTCCGTGTTGGAGATGCTCTGCTCTATTTGCCTAGTGGTCTTGGTTCCAAGGAAAGAATGCTTCCTTCAGGAGACACGGCGGTGACCTTTAACTAGAAGCTGAGACCACCACCCAGCCACCTGGGGCTTCTCAAAAACATAGTCCTAAGTCCTCAAAAACATAGTCATAAGTCATAGGACAAAGAAGAGAGCTACCATAGAGTATTTATGGAATTATTATTATTATTATTATTATTATTGTTATATGTATTTCATTGTTGCAGGGTCCCACTGCACAGCTCAGACTTGTGGTGGTCCTCCTGCTTTCAGTCTCCCTAGCGCTGGGATTACAGGCCCATGCGCCGCTACACCCAGACTGGCTGGCTCAGCCACCCTAGGGGTGGGGCTGGCACAGCATATGGTGCTGGGGATCCCCTGCACTTGCCTGAACAGGTGCTTTACTCCGCTGAGCTATCTCACCAGCCCTGTTTGTGAGATTGTTAATCCTGTTTACCAAGAGAAGTTGAGCTGCTCCTAGGTAATGGAGGCTGAGTGCTTCAAGTTCTCTCTTACTGTCACCATATCCTATCATTAATGTTGGCAAAAGACAATGAAATTCAGGAAAAGTTCTGATCCTGTCAGGCTCAGAACTACAACCTGCCAAGATGCTTACTGAAAGCAAAAGGAGACTGATAAGAAAAAAAGGCAGCTGTAAATACCAGGGGCAGCCACATGATTAGCTTTAGAATTCAGAATTTGTTCTGTTCTGTTCTGTTCTTTTTATCTAACCTAAGGTAGGTTGATTGATTGATTGATTGATTGGGTATAGGGTCTCACTACGCAGATCAGACTTTTAGTGAGCCTCCTATCTCAGCCTCCCTAGTGCTGCGTTACAGCTATGCACCATCATGCCCGATTTCAGGGCAGGCATAGCACGGATGGAGTTCCAAAGCCAGCACAGTATGCAGTACCAGGGATCGAACCCAGGTCCTAGTGTTTTCCAGGCAGGTGCTTAGACTGCTGAGATATTTTCCTATCCTAAATTAAGATATATTAATAATATTCAATAATAGTTAACTTAGGGCTGGCGAGGTGGTTCAGTGGTCTAAAGCGCCTGCTTAGGAAAGCTCAGGCAGGGGCCGGCGAGATGGTTCAGTGGTCTAAAGCGCCTGCTTGGGAGGGCTCGGGCGGCTGCGGGGACTGCGGTTCGATCCCCGGCACCACATGCTGCGCCAGCGCCACCACCGGGGCGGGCTGAGCCAGCCACAAAATGAATAAATAGAGAAACAAACAAACACAACAAGCAAACAAACAAATAAATAAATAAAATTTAAAAAAAAAAAAAAAGGAAAGCTCAGGCAACTGCAGGGACTGCGGTTCGATCCCCGGCACCACATGCTGCGCCAGCCCCCACCACCAGGGCAGGCTGAGCCAGCCACAAAATAAATAAAATAAAGAAACAAACACAACAAGCAAACAAATAAATAAATAAAAAATTTTAAAAAAATAAAAAAATAATAGTTAACTTACCATGACAAATTGGAGGATATCAAAACTAGAAAACACATCCCAAACATTCTGCATTCCCTTCTGGAGGAAAATGGTTTTGATTGAATGAAATATAATTCTATCATATTAGGAAGAAGATCTTGTTATTGTCCTTACCTGGCACACACCTGAAATCCTGGCTACTCAGGACACTGAGGCAGGAGGAGCCCAATTTTGAGGCCAGCTCAGGCAACTTAGGGAGACTCTCATCTCAAATATCTTTGTGGTGCTTGTGGGGGAGGTGGGGGAGTGTTTGTTTGTTTGTTTGTTTTGTGACAGGGTCTTGCTGCATAGTTTGGGCTAGCCTTGAACTCACTATATAGCCAAGGTTAGCCTTAAACTCACATTGATCCTTCTGCCTCAGCCTCCCAAGTGTTAGGATTACAAGGAAGTGCCACCATGCTTGTCTTTTCAAATAAAATTTAAAAATAAAAAAAAATGAGGATGTAGTAAGTGGTAGAGAGCTTGCTTAGTAAATGCAAATATGAGAGAGACAGAAACAGAGACAGAGACAGAGACAAAGAGAGTCAAATTAACAAAGTGTGTGCTACAACAGTAAGTTCACATTTCAGTGTAGTTAGTCCTTGGTTATTAAACCAAACACTAACCTAGTACTTCACGTTACCATGAAGCATTTTGCAGAAGTGGTTTATATGATACTGTCCTGAATAGTCTAGATGGGCCCAACTCATCAACTGAAAGCCCTCAGCAACGCAACCAAGGTTCCTTGAGGAAGGAAGTCCACCTGAGGCCCAAGCTTCTACTCCTCCCAAGTTCCAGGCTGCCTTTCCTGTTGGCTGCAGTCCAGAGAATCCTGGGAGTACTTGGAGAAGCCCGCATGTGAAAGGAACTCAGTGTGAAAGCAGATGGGGGTGATGATTTAGGAAACAAAGGCGATTTGTAGATCTCAATATAGGTATAGAAAGTGAGCCTAGCCAGGCGTGGTGGTGCATGCCTATAATCCCAGCACTTGGGAGGCTGAGGCAGGAGGATCAGTGTGAGTTCGAGACCAGCCTGGGCTACAAAAGTGAGCTCAAAGCCAGCCTGAACTGCATAGTGAGACTCTGTGTCAAAAAGAAAAAAAAAGGCGAGCCTGACTTGGAGGCTCGGTACATGCCATTTTTTCCAGCAGGAATTCTCCCTTGATCTTGTTTTTGGGCAACAGGGTCTTACTATGTAGTTTGGGCTGCCCTTGAATTTGCAGTGAACCTCCTGTCTCAGCATCCTAAGTGCAGAAATAACCGGCATGCACCACATCTGTCTCCTCTCATCTTACAACTGTTCTGTACCTCAAATGTCCACTCCAAGGCCCAAACCACTCCTCTCAACCCATGGGCCAGGGCTCCTAGCACCCTGGTGTTTTCCACAGAGTGTCATATGACACTCCAAGGATTATTTGCAACACTTCCTCAACTAGAAGGCTTTGTCCAGTAGTTCAGCACTAAATTGTCAGCACCCCAGTAGGTCACTGGCATACAATAGTTGTTAAGTAAGGCACTACCTTAAAGATGCTGCCTTTGGGTAACATTCTCTGGGAAAAACCTGCTGCTAGTTAGCAAGGCAGAAATGGGACCATGTGAGCCAGGTGTTATGGCACATGCCTGTAATACCAGCACTTGAGAGGCTGAGGCAGGAGAATCGTTCCAAGTTCAAGAACAACCTGGGCTACAAAATGAGCTCAAGACAAATCTAAACTGCACAGGGAGATCCTGCCTCAAAAAACTGTCTTTACCCAAACTATTCCCAATCACCAGAAAATCTTCAAATTCAGCAGATTGCTTTCAGCCATTTATTTATTTACAGTTTGTGTTCAATGCAAATCAATTCCATAACATGAGGAGTTACTATGAATCAAAGCATAAATACACAAACACAATATACAATCCAAACAGATGTGCAGCATTCAGATAGGAAGCAAAGGGCGTGTTCATTCACACACACAATAGCTTCAGACCTATTGATCTGGTTGTTCCCATGTAGATTCCTAAAGATGGGAAAGAAATGACACGGATTATACTGAGACTAATGTGGTCCTAGTAGATACCGGAACATGTAAGCATCGTGTGTGACCATGCGAACAAAGAGTTGAGGGTGTATCTTTTTTTTTTTTTTTTTTTTTTAAAAGGTTTCTGTGTATTGAGGCAGTTATAAAAGACTTACAGCAAAAATCAAGGCTTAGGACCAGTTCTAACTACCTAAAATATTGGCTGAGAACAGAACATGTTCCAAATGTGGCTATTGTGATCCATAGTTTAAAAGAAAAAAGTATTTACAGAAAAAGTATAAAAGTTGTTGCAACTTCAATTCAAGTTAGCTTCCAGCCTTCACTTCCCAAATGCTCATTTAGTTTTGGCTCCTTGGCATATGTGCCTTTCTAGTTTCAAGATTTGTAACTTTATCTTCAAAACAGACTATTTTTAATTGTGAAAAGTATTCAACATATACAGAAATTTAAAAAGCAGTATTTTGGAATTAGTTGAGGTCAATACAAGCCTACTCTTTGGAATCAGTTTAGCTAAATGAATCTGGTGTTTCTGTTGAATGAAAAATGGGAGGGTGCTACCACTTCACTTTGGAAAGAATTTACTCTCGATGTTTCAATTTGGAGGATTTCAGTCAATTAGTATATAAAAAGTCAAATGTAATGTCATATCCAAAGCCACAGAGGGCAGAGAGAAAGAGTTCAGTTGCCAAGAAAATAGTGATAGCTGACCAATGCAAAACTTCATCTAGAGGCTATCAGCACTAAATTAGCACTGCTGAAAAGACACATCAAGGGGTTCCAGGAACACCTGGTAGATCATTCTAATGTACATATAAATAGCATATGGAAGCTTTTTATATTATCTTAACTTTTATGGCCTTAGAGATTTAATAAACCACGTGAAAACTGAATCTCCATTCCACATCCCATCTTTTATTTCTAGATAAAAATCTATTCTTGTTTTCAAAGTAGAGTTTTAAGCATCCATTTTTCTTAAGCCATAATCAAGGAAATCATGGTCAATCTTGGAGGTTCTCTCTCTTCAGCTTGTACCAAAAAAAAAAAAAAATCCAGCAGATTTAATATTGGCATTCATCATCTGTCAATCCCTTCACATGTTCTTGAAATGAATCAAATCTGGAATTCTCAACATTTTCTGCATCAATAAAATAAGGTGTGGAATTAGATTTCTTCCTTGCCACATTGGGCTTGTAGTCGCCATTTGGACCAGGTTTACAAGATAGGGAAGTAGAGATGTTTCTTGGCCCGAGTCTCTAACAGTACAGATGTAGAAGAGAGACTGAGATCACAAGAAGGCTGGCTGTTGACTGCAGGGCACCGCTGTCTGCCTTGGTGGTGGCATTAGTTGGATTTGGGACGGTAGAAGTGCTCTGGGAGGTGTTACCTGAAGGTACCACGGCAACGGTTTGGTTTGAATAAATCTAAAATACATAAAAAGTTACCGATAAGTTTCTACAGATGTCACAGCTAGCTCCACACTCTACAATAAAGATACGCAATTGTTTCTTTATTCATTCATTCATTTTCACATTACTAGGAACTGAACACAACCTTGACTGTGCTAACCAGCAGCTTTACCACTGTGCTATACCCAGGCCCTTGCTGTACTTGTGAGATTGCTTTTCCCCACTGTTCTTTTACCCCCATGATTAAATTCTGAATCCCTGCTGTCCCAAGGTCATTTTGTTTAGTTTAAAAACTGCTTATACATGTCTAAAAATACAAGTAGCAACGAGAATTAAAACAAAGTTTCTATATCTATATAATTCCCAACAGTATGACTATTTTTAATCTTATACAAAGGAATTGAAAGCCAACTTTACTAATTTAGTTTTTGAGATAATTTAGGCTTACTGCTTTAATGTTGTCTCTATTTTCCTAGAAAGAGGGACTTTTTTTTTTTTTAACTTTATTTATTTACTTATTTACTTATTTATCTATGTTACAGCTGGCTCAGCCTGCACTGGGGGTGGGGCTGGTGCATGTGGAGCTGGGGATCGAACTGCCATCTCTGCTATTGCCTAAGCTTGCCGAAGTAAGCGCTTTAGACAGCTGAGCCATCTCGCTGGCCGAAAAGAGAGACTTTTAAGTTTCATTAAAATTTAGACTTTAAGCTATTACACTTGAAAAAAAGATATACTTGAGGTTTATAGTACTAGAAATAATTGATCCCTGTCTACCCCAGATATGCTAAGTAACCTTTACAAACTCATTTCATACAGCCTGGGTAACTTACCTTTGCCCTTAAGGAGGGGGAGGGAGGGAAAGGGGAGGTGGTCATTGGGTATTTTATCTGCTCCTTTGAAATCTTAAAATTATAACCGTTCTCCAAAATGGCTACAGTATTTGTTTTAAATTGGAAAACATAATGGAATTCTTGCTTTGAGACAAAATGACTTCACTCAAAGCACTACCTATTCAGAATGACTTCACATAAAAGACACCACCGGAGGGTCTGGTGTTAAATTTCAGCAGCAGCAGCAGCAGGCTCCTGCCCGGTCACTAGCTCAGTGTCGTGGCCAAAGAACCAAGATTCCCTCTTAGTGTCCTGGCATCTGAGTGGCATCATTCACCACTGATTTTTCGAGCCATAAATGCACAGTTCAGCGGGGCACGTGATAATCTCGCCTTTGTCGTGGAACAAAGGCAGATCGGAGTTTTCAGCTAGCACTGTAAGGGAGGGTTTACCAGCGCTTCCAATTACAGAGGGGAGGGGAGGTGGCACCGAGCGAGTCTGGGCCACACGTACGTTCGGCTGACTATTAATCCAAAATAAAGCCCGCCTACATCAGCACTAGTTCCTTTTGTTGTACAACCCAGAAGGCCATTAAGCAAATACTGACTACAAAAGTCTAACCACAACAAAATTCTTGGTCAAGTCAAATCCACTTATTGGGCATCGACTGTAACACTGATCCTGTCCAATTAAGAAATAGCACTCCCGCTAGAAAGCAAGCTTTACTATGGCAAATGACCTAACAGGGCGCCTGTTGGGGGGAGGGGGGCATCTGGTTTGGGGTCCTTGTTCTTTAATTCATACAAAGAGCTTTAGTATGGCAGGTGACTTTTTTTTAAGAGCTCAGTGCTTCAGTTTGAGAATCTAAGTGTCCTCTACACCGTCAAAAAAAAGAATGGTAATTGCTAGCATTCAACAAAACAAAATAAAACCTCTACCAAGCTAGTTTTATTAGCTTAACTAAAATCTCTTAAAAAAAAAAAAAAAATCCCCCCCGCCCCCGGGGAAAAATCTGCTTGCTCGCTAAGGCGATGGGATCTGGGTGAGGGGCACCAGCTTGTGGGGGAGGCCCCGCGCTTCCCCACCCCCACCCCCACCCCCACCCCACGGGGGAACTGAGAAAGGCTCCGAGTGCAGGCGACCCGAAGCCAGACAATAGGGTACAGTTAACGTAGGAAAGTCCGAGAGCCCTGTGCTCCTAGGTGAGCTTGGGCTCTTGGGTGGATGGGGCCCAGGTACTCAGCGCGCTCAACTTTCGGGGGTGTAAAACACCAGCCCAAGGTGATAAAAAGCCACCGGTTTACTCCCGCCCACCCGGACCGAGGGACTTGCTCTTCCCCACCCCCACCCAGGCACCCCAGGTCCCAGTCAGGGCGCACACACTTGCTCTCGGGAGCGCAGTACTACTCCAGGTGCCGCGCTGGGGCGCTGGGGCGCTGGGGGCGAGGTTAGTTCTCGGGACAGAAAATGTGCAAATGGAAAGGCCGTGGCGGACACCACGACAAAGCCTAACACCAGCCTAACACAGACGGGACAGAAGCGTGCCCTGCGCCGCAGCCCTAGAAGCGATCCATCTGGGCTTCAGAAGTGACAGCGGACTGAGTGAGCGGTCGCCCGCCGAGCGCAGCGTCCGGACCCGGTCACCACCCAGGCTTGGGTGCACCGAGGATGAGCTACAAAAGAGTCTCAGTCCCGGGCTTCCTGGGGATCTCGAAGCCAGCCCGGCCGACGAGGTCTGGCGCCAGCAGCGCGCTCCGCGGGGGCCGAGCCCTCTCTTTGTGTGGCCCGAGGGGTACCCCTGAGCGCCTTGTGTGAGGAAGGGGCCAAGCGAGGTAGTCGGGAATGGGGTCTGCGCTGCTTTTCCTCGGCCAGTTACACAAAACTCTCCCATTTCTGGACCTCCTCGGCTTGGCATGTGAACTCGGTGCTTGGCACGAGGGAGAGACCCCATCTCCCGGGGGGCGCGGCATCCGACCCCTAACGTCGCCAGGACCTCACCTGCGTGGGTAGGAGCAGTGCCAGGAGCAGCAGCCCCAGCCCCAGCCTGGCCACCATCGCTCTGCCCATGTCCGCTCCGTCGGCGCGCGGCGCGGCTCGCTGGAGGTCGGGTGTTCGCAGGTCGGTCGCTCGGGCGGGCGCAGGAGGTGGGGAGCGGCGCGCCAGCGGGACCTTATATACCCAGGCAGCCACAATAGCCGTGACGCGCGCGCGCCCGCCCGCCCACCCGCGATCCCCTCCTCCCGCCGTCTCCCCGCCTTCCGCCCCCCCCCCCGCCGGGCTCCCGGGCGCCCCCGCCCCGCCCCCACAGCACCCCCTGGTCCCCGTGGGCCGGGGTGTCCCCGAGCGGCCGCCGGCGTGGCTAGCTTTCCCGGGACTGGCGGCGTGCAGGCTCACACCGGCGCCGGGCGACTCCCACACAGGACCCGGGGCTAACACGAGCGCCACACGCGCTGCTTTCGGGGCGGGCCGAGTTTCCTTTGTTTCCCGGGACCTGCCATCTTCCCCCCAAAAGACAAGTGGGGCCTCGGACGCCGCAGGGGAGCGGCAGCTCCCCCTCCGACTGCGGACGCACCCGCGGCGGGGTCCCTGCGCTCGGTTCGGTCCGAGGCCCGCCTTGGAGGAAGGGACCTGGGCGGGCTGGACTCCCCGAGGGACCGGGGACGGGGGCTGGCGGCGGGGCTTGCAGCGCGGGGAGGGGGGCCCGAGCGCAGAGCGGCCGGCGATCGGCCCGGGGGCGCCCGTTCCCCAGCCACTGGCTTTGTTGCGGGGCAGCCTGAGTCCGCATCCTCTGGGCAGCTGCGGAGGTGCCGTGGGCGCAGAGCCGAGGCCCGACCTTACAAAAGACTAGACTGGGTCACCTGCCCTGCAGCCTGGCTCGGGGGCGGGGACGGGAGACGGCCCGCCAGGCCTGCGACCCCTCCCCAGGCGCTTCCTGCCTGAGCACAGCACCACCCCCACCGCGGGGTCCCTGAGTCCTCTGGCCCCCGAATTCTCTGGACACTTCTTCCGTCTCCGTTGTTGAAACGTACTTATTTGTCACGCCTTTAAAAAGCAGAAGCTTTCAGGGATAAGGCCATTTACTTTTCCATAGTTGCCATTAAATAACTTAATGAACTGGCTCAAATAGCGATTAGTCATCAGTCTGCCAATTTTAATGGAATATTTTTTCAAATCATTTTATGGTGAAGAACTTAAAGCAAACGTTGAAATCATTTCAGTGGTGGGATATTTTTTCATTTAAAAATGTTAATTTCTTGCCCGAATTCCTTTTTATTTTAGGTTGAGCCCAAGGTTTGTTTTTTTCTCCAGGCTTTCAAGCAAAACAAATCAGATCAAACCCAGTGAGGATGTGAATTTGCTCAAATTTCACCTTTGCAGAACAATCACATAAAAACGCGGTTGACGTTATGGCAGCCAAGTGACAATGCAGTGACCGTAGCCTGTCTAGGACAGGACCTTTCACAGTAACTTTCCACTTTCGGGGTGTGCTTGGGAACACGGGAATTTCTGTTGAGCACCAGTGAACTTTCCAGTTTCACAGTTACCACACTGTACAGAAATGCGGCGCCTCTGCCTGGCTTGTCACTGCTCTCCCGAGGCTAAGGAAGGCTCGCAACTCCGCTGCGAAGCAACTCCTAGGGCGTCCGGAGAGGTGGGCCTTGGAATCTGCGGGTTGAACTAATGCTGATATTTATAGGATCCGTTTACATTGTGCTTTATCTCCTCCCTTAGCTCCCACCTTCCCTCCTCCTCCCTCACATCTCCCTCCCTTTCTCTCCCTCCTTCTTCTTGCCCTCCCCCCACTCCAACCTGCTATTAGCATAGGAACTGAACTCCTAGAAAGGTTATCAAGGCCATCTCTGGTATCAGACTTTTTTTTTTAGGCAAGGTCTCATTATGTAGCCCAGGCTGGCGTTAACTAGTGGTAATCATCCTGCTTCCACCTTCCCAGTGCTTCTGTACTTTTGAGGCAAAAATCCTCAGTTTATTTATCTGTAAAATGGACGTAATATCCTTTTTTTTTTTTTTTTTTTTTTTTGTCTTTTGGAGACAGGGTCTTGCTATGCAGTTTAGGCTGGCCTTGAGCTCACTTTTGTAACGCAGACTGGTCTTGAACTCACACTGACCCTCCTGCCTCAGCCTCCCAAGTGCTGGGATTACAGGCATGTGCCACCACGCCCAGCCATGATATCTTTATTAATGCATTATTAAAATTAGTATGTGTGTGCATGTGTGTGTGTGTATTATAACAGTGCCTGTGTCACAATGAATGGTAGCTGTCACTCAATATTTGCTCCTCCTTGAAACATTCCAGGAGCCCTTGGTGCCTACCTTGTTTGCAGCTGTGTGATTCACAAGAGAAATATTAGGATGTAAACAATATCCAATATGAGCGAGGCATTTTGGATCTATGCTTTGAGAACAATCTCCAGCCCAAGAGGCTGCATAACTGCCAAACCAAGGCACCCTTGCCCTGGGCCAAGGAGTTGCCCCTGGCCTCCTGCTGTGGACGTGATCCAGGAGGCTTGCAGAAGGAGAGATATCCTCTTTGCTGGCTGACCTAGATGTATTTCCTGCGCAGCCAGAAACTCAAGAAACTTGTGCGAAACTTTTCCTTTGGACATCATTCTCTGGGGTTCAGGGGAGTTTTGATTTTTTGAAACAAGGTCTTGTTATGTAGTCCAGGCTTTCCTCAAACTGGCATGGACCCCTGACTGGCCTCAAACACATGATCCTCCTGCTTCAGCCTCCAAAGTGTTAAGATTTCAAGTGTGTACCACTATACCCAGGTTCTTTTTTTTTTTTTTTTTCCTTAATTCTTTCTTCCTGCTTTTCCTTCTTGTTTTCCTGGTTTTCCATGGTGCATTTACTTTTCTCTTAGTTAATAATAGTTCACACCTCTAAACTAAATGAGAATCTTACCAGTTATCCTAAAGTTTTTCTCTCCTTTTTTCACCTAAGGTACTGGGGGTGAAACTCAGGGCCTTCACAATAAGGCCCTGTAGAGACAGAATCTTACCAAGACACAAAATTGCCCATGCTGGGCTCAAATTTGCAATCCTCTTGCCTCAACCTCCCAGAGTGCTGGGATTGCAGGCCTGCACTCCCACACCCAGCTGAGGTTATGGTCTTCACTGAGTTCGTGTATGTATTGGCAGAGGGCCTGGTTCATAGTAGGGACTCACTAAGCTGCCATTGCGACAGTCATAGTCATTGTGGCGTGGCTTTCTTCATCTTTCCTGGGTATATAACACATGCCCTCATTTGAAGCATCCTTCTAACTGGCATTTCATTTGTACTGTCACCAGGGCTGATAACCTTGTATTATTTCATTTTCCAGGTAGACAGAAGTTGAGCAAGCTACCCAAGGCCACACTGCCAGTTACAACATTCTAGCTAAACTCGCAGCCAAGATTTCCTGCTTTGCCAGTGACAACAGAGACCATGTCCTGTTCTAACCCGTGTCCTCTACACCTGGCACTCAGTCATAGTTTCTGGTTGACTGGGCTGATACTGAAAGAACAGCCTAGTTTTCTTTCAAAGATAAAATAATAAATTTTCTGGAGAAATGAAAGATAAAGGTTTTTTTATTTTGGTTTTTAGGGGTCTTTTTGAAACAGGATCTCACTGTAATTTAGGCTGGCCTTGAGCTCAGTTTGTTTCGTTTTTTCTTTTATGTATTTGATACAGGGTTCCACTATGCAGATCAGACTTGTAGTGATCCTTCTGCTTTCAGCCTCTCCCCTCTGGGATTACAGACTGGCACCACCAAGCCTGGACTCGGTCACCAGCTCAGCACGCTTGAGGGCAGGGCCGGTGGGGTATGCTGTACCAGGGACCAAACTCTGGTCCCTGCACTTGTCTAAGCAGGTGCTTAGTCTGCCAAGCTATCTCACCAGCTCCCCTGAGCTCAGTTTGTAGCTCAGGCTGGTCTCTAACTTGCAATAATCCTGCTTCAGCCTCCCGGGTGCCGAGATTACAGGTATGAGCCACCATGCCCAGCTGATAATGGGTTATACTAGCTGACATTTTAGCAATTTTCAAGAAAATGGATCTGAAACATAATATGAATCCAATAAAGGCTATTCCTTCTGTTCTTTATGACACAAAGTGTGGTTGGAGGTGTCTGGATGTAGTGGTACAAACTGGTAATCCTAGCTGCATGGTAGGCTGAGGCAGGATGGCAAGTTGGAACCAACCTGGGCAACTTAGGGCAGCCATCTCACAAAGGAGAAGGGGTGTAGGGAGCATAGCTAGTGTGAAGACTCTGGGTTCCACCCTCAGTACCTCAAAACAAAATCATGAGTGAAAAGTGTCTTGTATAATATGATGCGATTTTGGCATTTGGCTAGCCCTGGGTATTTCGGTTGACCCAGCCTTTCAGCTAAGCTTTGGCCTCCTTCCAGCTTGCTCTAATTATGAGAAGGCAATGAAGTTAAAAGTGAGTTTGCCTTTCCCACTGATGAGGTCCCATTCCTGCACGTAAATCAGCGGGAGTCCCTGCCAGAATCTCTATGAGGACGTGCTGCCCCCTGCTGGCCCCAGTCAAGAGCTCTCTTCAGTGCTGACTTCATTTAAAAGCCCTGAATTTTTGAAGCCTCATGGTTATCAAGCCACAGTGAGGTCCTCTTACAGTTTATTAGTTTCTTCCTCCTCTAAACTCCAATTCTCTCAGGTCTTAAGCTTCGTGCAACACAGAAACAAATGTAAAGAGAAAGAAGGTGACTATTTTTAGGTACAAGTTGAGTAATAAGGCACCTCTAAGGATCCTAGGGTTGGTTTTAGTTGCTTCTGTTATTTAAAGAAATGAAAGAAAAAGAAGGAAATTTAATCTCTCTGCCAGTCACAGCAGCGCATCCCTGTGGAGGCCTAGCCAACGAAGTGATAGCATATCACATTATAAGATATCGTAAGATATTATAAAGTAAAAGTGCAAATCTGTACTGTTGGGGACAAAGTCTCAAGTGATAAATCCAAGATTCCTAACAGCACCACAGTATGGTATGGTGTTTGAAAGAAAAAGTTGAAAAATTTCCAAAGAGATCTGAGAAATGGATAGTCCCTGTTGCTGTGAGGAACTGACTGAGGAGAGCGCAAGATTGAGAAGCATTTTCTGTTATTCACACATAGATAACATAATTTAAATAAATTAACAAGTCAATGCATCCTGCAGCCGGCTCCCTAACTCCCAAAGAACTAATGTGTGAAAAGCCAGCTTTCTCCCATCCCCCTCCACAGCCTCCTTGGGCCCTCAGGGCTCTTGACAAAAATTAAAGTTGTGCCTCAGCCTGGCCATCCTTTGAAAACAGTGAGACCACCTTCCCTGTCTATCTGGAAGGCACACAGAGAAAACCTTCCTGTAAAAAGGAGCTCTAGAAGAATCACTTGGCGACCATCAGCTTCGCTTTGCTCTCCCTGGTGTTGCCTCAAAGCCTGGAAGCCATGGAGGGAGAGTAGCCCCAGTGGGGCCAGCAGCTTCTCGCAAAGGCCTGTTCTGAGAGCTCCTTCCCACAGCAAGGACCTCCACGACTCTCTGCCCGCCATGGGCAGAGGGCCAACTGAAGGCCTCACTGGGATAATTATGTTCTAGCAGAAATGAAATCCCATTTCTGTCTCAACAACAGTCCAGACTTAGTGAGCAGTTGCCATTAGCCAGCCTAAGGGGCAAGAGTGGGGGAACAGGGTCCAAAACAGTGCTGCCAGTGAAATAAAGAACCGTCCCCATCTCCAGAGAGACTCCACAGGCACAGCATGCCTGACTATGCTGAGAGGGTTTTAATGTTTCTAACAAAAAAATAATTTTCAGGAGAATATTCTGATGACTTTCATCACTGAACTTAATAAACTGACTGTAACACTTCAACAACAACAAAAAAGAAATAGCACACATCTCTAACCACGAGCTAGGTCTCAGGTGATCCCACAGGGCACCGTGACATTGTAAGGCTACACATGCGCCTGCTCCTGATACCTGGCCACCTGGCCCACTAGGTGCACAAGGCATAGGGCATTCCTGGCTGCCAGAGCCTATAGACCAGCGATATCAGCAAAGGAACTGTTCAAGGTTTGGTTTGGTTTTGTCTTTGTCTTTGTTGTTCTGTTCTGTTTTGTTTTGTTTTGTTTTATAACAGTCTCACTATGTAGCCCAGGGTAGCCTTGAACTCTCAGTGATCCTCCTGCCTTGGCTTCCCGAGTTCTGGGTTTAAAGGCACGTGTCACCACATCTAGAAGGGAATTGCTCTTTAAAGACCCTCCATGGGCTGGGGAGATAGCTCAGAGGTAGAAGTGCCTGACTGGCAAGTGCAAGGTCCAGAGTTCAATCCCTTGTACTGCATGCTGTGCTGGGCCGGAATCTCTGCTGCTTGGTTCTGGCCACCGAAACCAGGCATGGTGGCATACACCTATAATCCCAGCACGGGGAAGGCTGAGACAAGAGGATCACTAGGAGTCCAAACTGCATAGTGAGACCCTGTAGACCCTGTGCTAAATACATTAGAAAAAAATAATTTGTCATAAATTTCTTCTGGGATGAAAGCCCCTGAGGAAGCACTGGCCATCTAAAAAGGACAGGAAGACATTTTCCAATTCCAAAGTAACTTCTAGTAAGATGTTGATAAGCACCATCATCACCCTCGTGCCTTGCCCTCTGGGAGTGACGTCCGCGGGCACCGAAAGCTATCCCAAAGGTGCTTCTCGGCACTGCGGTAACTCGCTCTGCAGCATCCTTACAGCAAGCACTGCCTGTTTCTGCACAGCCTGTCAGTCTTGACTGAATTATTCAAGTACTCAAAGAATTGAGGGCCAGGGATGTGAGGGACAGGTTCCTTGTTACTTTAGGATGCAGCTTCTCTGTGACAAGACCATAAAAATGTTGGATCAGCCAAGCTGGTGGCCCATGAAGATCAAAAGTTTCAGCCCAGCCTAGGCAACCTATTGGCTTAGCAAAACACTATCTCAAAATTAAAAAATAAAGTCAGGCACTGTGATACACACCTGTAATCCCAACACTCAGGAGGTTGAAGCAGGAAGATCACAAGTTCAAGGCCAACCCGGGCTACATAGTGAGTTTGTGGCCAGCTTGAACTACAAGGCAGCCTGAACTACTGAGACATCAAGAGCCTGTCTCAAAAAACAAAACAAACTAAAATGAAAGCTTTTTTTTAGGGGCCAGCAGGATGGTTCAGTGGTCTAAAGCACCTGCTTGGGAAAGCTCAGGCAACTGCAGGGACCTTGGTTTTATCCCCGGCACCACATGATGCACCAGCCCCACCACCAGGGCAGGCTGAGCCAGCCACAAAATAAATAAACAAACAAACAAAACAAGCAAACAAATAAATTTAAAAAAAAAAAAAAGGTTTTTTTTAAAAGACTTAGGATGCAGATCAGTGCAAAAATCTTGGATTCAATTCCCAATACCCACTCCCCAAAAAATTTACATCATTTGTTATTTGCAAGCCAGCATTAAATTTTATAACCCTCTACTTGGAAATATTGACCCTGAGAAAATTGTTAGTCCAGGTGCTGAGTAGGAAACCCTTGCCTGCTAAGTAGGAGCCCAAACCCTCCCAGCCCGTCTCTCTAAACTTTCACTTCCCCTTAGTTCTAAGGCAGGTGGGACTCTTATGCAGCGAGAGATCAGTACAATCTTCAGTGGCCCAGAAAAACGGATAAACTAGTTTTATAACACAAAGGAGGAAGACGCATCATGTCCACGGCCTCCTCCCCACAGTGAATGTAATTACTCGCCGCCGGCCTGGAGTAAGGACAGAGAACAAGGGTGCATTTAAGGAGATGTTATCTGGCTCTGAAACAGGAGCCACACTTCAGAGCTTGTGAAGCCCTCTCTAAAGCCGTTACCACTGCTCTGCTCCTGAGGGTTTCACTCCACAATACCCAAAGCAGATGCTGATTCACAAGCTGCCTGGCATCCTTTAAAGATGTCACCCTAAGGAAGAAGCATGCTGCGCGGTGAGCCATTAAATAGGACCAGGCGACCTAAGCTGCTAGGCTGGCCCAGTCTTCTCCTTGGAAAGCCATGTATTTATATGCAGATCTCTGAGTTTTAAAAAACAAAAACACAAAGGTTTCCTGTGAATTAAAATAAACTTTTCCTCCTTAAAACAAAAAAGTTCTCACAATATTCTTTTATATATTTCTTCTTTTCCAGATAAGGATATTATACGTTCAATATAGAACAAGTTAGAAAATGTAGAAAAATTATTTTAGAATCAAGAATGTCACGGGCCGGCCAGATAGCTCAGCAGGTTAAAATGCCTGTGTAGGCAGAGTGCAGGCTCCAGCGTTCAATCCCCAGCACCACAAGCCGAGCCATCCTTGACCCCAGGGCAGCTGAGATCGCAACTGAGGCTGGGTGTGGT
>PVKN010009222.1:0-24243 GCA_004027915.1 Capromys pilorides
AAAAAAAAAAAAAAAAAAAATCAAAGAATAGCTAAGTGTTAGGCTTGGAGCCTACCATTTTAGGCATGTAAACTATAGAATCAAACAAAAAAGTTACTTGCTTTACTTACTTATTTTTATGTATTTAGTACAGGGTCTATAGGGTCTCACTACACAGATCAGACTCATAGTGACCCTCCTGTTTTCAGCCTGCCAAGCACTGGGATTACAGGTGCACTGCCACCATGCCCAGTCTCAAATGCCATCTCAGTGCACCCAGAAGCAGAGCCAGCACGGCACACCAGGGATCGAACCCCAGCTGCTGTGCTCTGCCTAAGCAGGCGCTTTCGTCTGCTGAGCTATCTGGCTGGCCCACTAGTTGCTTTTTATTTTTTTTTTAATTTTTAAAGTCATATTTTTATTTTATTTTATTTTACTTATCTTTTTTATATTATGGCCGGCTCAGCCTGCCCTGGGGGTGGGGTTGGCGCAGCATGTGGTGCCGGGAATTGACCTGTGGACCCTGTGGTTGCCTAAGCTTGCCGAAGCAGGCGCTTAGACCACTGCACCATCTCACTGGCCCCACCAGTTACTTTTTTTAAAGAAGCCTGAAAATGTAGCTGAGGGTGAAGGATCTTGGTTCACCCTCCAGCAACACATAGGTACACACATGGGCACACAAGCAACATATGTGCAATCATCAGGGAATTGCAAATAAAAAAGACAATGAAATAACCCTTCATATACACACACACACACACACACACACACACACACACACATTTTTTTTTTTTTTTTTTTTTTTGGCGGGACCGGGGTTCCAACTCACAGTCTTGCACTTGCCAGGCAGGCACTCTGTGCCACAGAGCTATCTCCTGGGCCTCTCCTTCACATATTAAAAATGTCCAAAATCCAAAACAATGACAATATCAACTCCTGGTGAGTAAGAACAAAGGGAACTATTATGTTTTGGCAGGAAGGCAAAGTGGTACAGACATCGGCAGTTTCTGACAAACTAAAAATTGGCAGTTTCTTACAAAACTAAAAAGCCAAGTATGGTGGTGCATGCCTGTAATCTCGCCATTCTATAGGCAGAGGCAGAAAGATAACTGTGAGTGTGAGGCCAGCCTGCACCGCATAGGGAAACCTTGCTTCAAAAAACATATATACTATTATTATATGATCCAGCAATTGTGCCCTGGGTATTTACCCAAATAAGCTGAGAACCGAAGTCCATATATAAAAATCTGAATGTAGATATTCATAATAGCTTTATTCATAATTGCTAAACTGTGGAAGCAACCAAGAAATCTAACAAATAAGAGTTGGCAAGTGAACTGGAATGCAGCTGTGTGGTGGTGATCAGCGCTAAAAAGAAATGGGTGAGGGCCAGGCATGGCGGCACATGCCTGTAATCTCAGCACTCGGAGGCTGAGGCAGGAGAATCAATTCAAGTTCAAATTCAGGCTGGGCTACAAACTGAGCTCCAAGCCAGCCTAAACTGCACAGCAAGACCCTGTCTCATAAAGAAAAAGAAGAAAAAAGAAATAGGCTAACAAATATATAACATGGAGAAAACTTGTATGTGTAGTACCAAGTAAAAGCCAATGGAAGCCAGGTGTGGTGGCGCACATCTGCAATCCCAGCACTTGGGAGGCTGAGGCAGGAGGATCGGTGCAAGTTTGAGACCAGTCTGAGCTACCAAAGTGAGCTCAAGGCCAGCCTGAACTGCATAGTGAGACCCTGTCAAAAAGGCAAAAAAAAAAAAGCCAATGGAAAAGGCCACACGCTACATGATTCTAACTCTATGACAGCATGATCACACTGTGAGACAGTGAAAAGACCGGGGATTAGAAGAAAGAAGAGATGAGTAAGCAAAGCACAGGTGTTCTTAGGGCAGAGACTACTCTGTATGGTCCTGCAGTGGTACCACGTGGCATTCTACATTTCTCAAAACCATCAGAAATGTACAGCACAAGATGTTAAGCCCCTGGCAAACCACTTGGCCCCCTCCCATATCTCCCCAACAAATTTTCTTGCTCTTAAAAAAAAGTAGCCCAATGCAACCTTTATTTAATAATAGCATATAAGAACAACCCACTCAGGACCTCCCCTCTGTTCCTCTCTCGGAACAGAAGCTTTCTTTCCCCCAATAAAATCTATTCTGCCCATTAAAAAAAAAAGTGTATAAATACTGCTCATTAATTTTAACAAGTGGGGCCGGCGAGATGGTTCAGTGGTCTAAAGCGCCTGCTTAGGAGGGCTCAGGCAACTGCGGGGACTGCAGTTCGATCCCCGGCACCACATGCTGCGCCAGCGCCACCACCAGGGCGGGCTGAGCCAGCCACAAAATGAATAAATAAAGAAACAAACAAACACAACTAGCAAACAAATAAATAAATAAATAAAAAATTAAAAAAAAAAAAAAAAAATTTTAACAAGTGTTCCTCACTGACAGAAGACAGTATTCGGGGAAATTGGGGAGAAGTAGGTAGACAATAAGGTGTACAAGGCTGAGGAGACAGCTCAGTATAGTAAGTGCTTTCCTGGCAAATGCAAGGACCCGAGTTTAATCCCAGGTTCTGCAAATAAATAAATAAGGTACACAGGAATTGTCTATATTTTGTGCTTAAATTTTTTGTAAACTTCAAAATGTTCAGAGTATCTGAGCATGGTGGTACGCACCTACAATCTCAGCACTCAGAAGGCTAAGGTAGGAGGATCACAAGTTTGTGGCTACCCTGGGCTACAGAGCAAGGCTAGGCTGGACTACATAGCAAGACTCTGTTTAAAAAAAAAAAAAAAAAAAATGACTAAAAGTAATAAAGTCAGCTCATTTTTTAAAAAACTGAAATACTGGAGACATCTGAGTCACACAAGACAGAAAACTACATCTGTTACTGATGACATAATATATTCTAGAGGTTAAGAATACAAACTCCAGGGCCAGCCATATAGC
The DNA here is from genome assembly GCA_004027915.1 of Capromys pilorides. Lineage (NCBI taxonomy): Eukaryota > Metazoa > Chordata > Mammalia > Rodentia > Capromyidae > Capromys > Capromys pilorides. The sequence goes on from PVKN010009222.1 coordinate 2,939, forward strand.
TCAGTAGACTAAAGCGCCTGCTTAGGCAGAGTGCAGAGGCTGGGGATCGAACCCCCATTCCTACAACGCACTGAGAAGGTGATTAAGACTGGGTGTGGTGGCTTGCTCCTGTAATCCCAGTGTTTGGGAACAAGAGAATCACTAGGAGTCCAATCTATACAGTGTGGCCCTATACACCTTGTACCAAATACATTAAAAAAAAAAAAGAGGGCTGGCGAGATAGCTCAGTGGTCTAAAACACCTGCTTAGGTAAGCTTAGGCAACTGCAGGGACTGCGTTCGATCCCCGGCACCAGGCACCACATGCTGCCCAGCCCCACCCCTAGGGCAGGCTGAGCCGACCACACATAAATAAATACAGTTTAAAGTTTAAAAAAATTAAAAATATAAAAATAAAAAGAGTGCCACCTCCACCTTGCCTCAGTCTGGCTCTTCCACCTAACTGCTTGTGTCAATTTGGGGAAGTCACAAGCATCTCTAAGTCAGTTTCTGCACTGGAAAATTGGGGATAATTGTCAGTGAGTTGTTAAGATTAACTGAGTTAAAATATGTAGGGCCTGGGGAGATAGCTCTGAGGCACAAGTGCCTGCCTGGCAAGTGCAAGGTAGTGAGTTTGAACCCCGGTCCCGCAAAAAAAAAAAAAAAAGTAAAAGCACTCAGCAGCACTCAAGAGGCTGAAGCAGGGGGATTGCTAGGAGAGTAAGGCCAGCCTGAACCGCAGAGTGAGACCCTGTCTCAAAAAGATAAAAAAAGAAAAAAGAAAAAAAAGCACGCAGAACAATGGCCACAGCAAATTAGGTGTTAATAAATGTTAGGACCCTGTTACTTGAGAGTAGGGTTTATAGCCTACGCAGACTCCCAGGCTCCACAGTCCATCCCGCTCCCAAGGGAGCAGACTTCGGGGAGTTTCGGAGCAAATCAATATCGGAAAGTACCGCACTCAGTGACATTCTCACAGCAGCTCTCCTGTAATGTTGTTAATAAATAAAAAGCAAGCACTGGGAGAGCCCAAAGTATTACCTGCTGACAATGTGATGGTCCGCTCAAAAGGAAAGAGGCGAGGAATCAATTCTAGTAGTTAATAAAAGTTAATATTAATGAAAACATGCAATGCAGGTCCACAAAATACAAGCAAAGAGTACATTAGTGGGAAAGATGGAAAGAAAAGTGAAGTAAAAAGGACTAGGACACAATGTGCGTGTATACCACTCCTCATGCCTTTGACTAAACAAGCTAAAAAAGGAATCACAGTGTTGTCAGGGGTGACTGACCCAGACTATCAAGGGGAAATTGGATTACTACTCCACAATGGAGGAAAGGAAGAATATACTTGGAGTGCAGGAGAACCCTTGGGGCGCCTCTTAGCATTGCCATGCTCTGTTATTAAAGTGAATGGGAAGCTACAACAACCTAACACAGGCACAATGACAAATGGTCCAGAGCCTTCCGGAATGAAGGTATGGGTCACTCCACCAGGGAAAGAACCAAGACCTGCCGAGGTACTTGCTGAGGGCCAAGGGAATACAGAATGGGTAGTAGAAGAAGGGAGTTCCAAATATCAGCTACTACCCCGTGATCAGGTACAGAAAAGAGGATTATAATTGTACTATTTCACCCCTGTATATAGTTGTATTACAATATGGATAAATTTAGTACCAGTTCTTAAGAATTAATCTACGTCATTGTTGAAGGTATGAGTGCATTTCTGTTTATATGAAGGATAATACAGTTATAACAATGCTGGGTGCAATTACATGCATATTTCTGTATCTTGAGACTGACTTAAAGAAATATGTCTAGTAAAGAAATATGTCTAGTTGCCAAGGGGTGGACTGTAGTGGCTGATACATTGTGTCAACTTGGCAGGATGCCTAGTGGTCAATACATTTTATCAATTTGGCTGCATTGCCTGGCTGTTCACACTGTGAGCCATGAGGGCCCTGCCCCATAATAACTCAGTTTGGGCTTTATCTCCCGACTTCCTGCACAGACTCATCAGCCTCTAGTTTGGACCCTTCAGCTTTCCGTACCCATTTTTCCACTTTCCTTTTCAGACACAACAGCTGACCATTAGAGACTGCTAGGAACCGGTAGAAACCAGTTAGGTATGGAACACTGCCGTGAGTATAAAAGCCTTGGGACTGAATCCTTCAGTGGGCAGTGTGCAGATGCTCTCAGCACTCTTCCCCATCTGACTCGGACTGGCACATTTTGTGTTATATCTGTTTCTTGTATATCTTTTCCTCTAGTAAAACCCTGACTAGAACAAGTACATTAGTGGGAAGGATGGAAAGAAAAGTGAAGTAAAAAGGAAATGTGTGTGTGTATATCAACTTTCCACGACCAATGCATTCACTACGTACTAATAAAAAATAAAAAGTGTATGTTAGCAAGATCATTTCACATGGGTAAATGACAAACTATTAGGACAATTGGCTTTCTTTTTTGGGGGGGGTACAGAAATTAGATTATTATACTGCAGTGAAAATGTACTCGATAAATAAAGTTAAAAAAATAAAATAAAAAGGGGGCAGCAAGATAGCTCAGCAAGGGTCGGCGAGATGCTCAGCAGGTTTAAACCACCTGCTTAGGCAAGTGTAGGCAACTGCAGAGACTGCAGTTTGATTCCCGGCACCACATGCTGCACCAGCCCCACCCCCAGGGCAGGCTGAGCCAGTCATAACATGAATGAGTGAATAAATAAAGTTTAAAAAAAAATTCTTTAATAATAATATAAAAAAAAAAGATAGCTCAGCGATCTAGAGTGCCTGCTTAGGCAACCACAGGGACCGTGGTTCGATCCCCGGCACCACATGCTGCACCAGCCCCACCCTCAGAGCAAGCTGAGCCAGCCATAACACAAAGAAAGGGGTGGGGGGGGAGAGACAGAGAGAGAGAGTTTTAAAAGAAAAAAAAAAAAAAAAAAAAAGAAAGAAAATGTACTCTAAGCAGACTCAAAACCTTAAATATTTAGTGCAGCGATGGTGGCACGTGCCTGCAGTCCCAGCCACTTGGGAGGCTGAGGCAGGAGGATCACCTGGAGCACCAGCACTCAGGCGGTCTAGAAACATAGTAAGATTATGTCTTAAAATGAAGAAATAATTAAAAATAAATTTGTGAAGCACTAGAAGAAACTGAATAGTATTTAAAATCTTGAGGTTAAAACTAAATTCCTAAACATAGCATAAATCTGAGAAATCATCACTACATGTAAAAAACAAAAAAGCCTTCTGTGACAAAAAATACCACAATAGCTAAGACACATTCATACTGAGAAAATGCTTTAAAAACATTAATAACCAAAGGTGCTTTTTTTTAAAGGTCATATACATTTTTTAAAAACCTAACAGAAGGCAAGCATGGTGGTGCATTCCTGTAATTCCAACACTCTGGGAGCCTGAAGCAGGAAGATCTCAAATTCAACCACAACCTCTACAACTTAGACATAGCAATATCCTATCTTGAAATACAAAAAGGTTGGGGGTAAAGGCTTCACTCAATCCCTGATGGCACAAAGAAAAAAAAAAGAAAGGTTAACAGAAAAGAGGAGTGGAGGAATAAAATAAATTTTATATATTCACATGACTGAGAGACTGGAGTTCAAAAGATGCACTAGAACTAAACCAACTCCCCAAAATCTAAGACTGTATGTGCACAGAAAGGGTATGAAGAACTCGCACCAAATGACAACAGTAGGTATTTCTAGAAGGCAAAACTGGACATGCAGCAAGGGATACAATACGTTTCTCCCAGCAGTAAATCGAAAGTTTTACAATGAACGGGCCGGAGAGATGGTTCAGTGGTCTAAAGCGCCTGCTTAGGAGGGCTCAGGCAACTGCGGGGACTGCAGTTCGATCCCCAGCACCACATGCTGCGCCAGCGCCACCACCAGGGCAGGCTGAGCCAGCCACAAAATGAATAAATAAAGAAACAAACAAACACAACAAGCAAACAAATAAATAAATAAATAAATAAAATTAAGAAGAAAAAAAAAGAAAGTAAGTTTTACAATGAACATATTCATAGAAAAATACAGGGTGTTATATTGTATGCATGTATGCATACACACATATTTACGAGGTACTACACATTTTTAGAAAAACAAAAATAGATAGTATTTCAGTAGAATAATATTTTCAGTAGAAACCACAAGTTTCCTCATTTTCCCTTGACAATCAATTACCAGGCTCCAAAATATTATGACATTTGGAAAATAAATTCTCCTGTGATCACAATTTCCCTAAGAATTCTTAAGGTAAAAAACATGCTGTCATCTCCAAATGGACAACCAAATTTAATTTCTGATGGCCCCCTGATAACAACCAGTTCCAGTTCAAACTTGAGCTGACTAAACCTGTCAAAATATTTAACAACACAAGGGGCCGGGCATGGTGGCGCACACCTGTAATTGCAGCACTGAGGAGGATCAGTGCGAGTTCGAGACCAGCCTGGAGACAAAAGTGAGCTCAAGGCCAGCCTGAACTGCATAGCAAGATCCTGTCTCAAAACGATATAAATAAATAAACAAACAAATAACAATGTGACACAAAATACTGGCCCAAATGAAGCCCTTAAATTAAAAATATGCTTCATAATAACAGATAACAACTGTTTAAAAGCTAACCTCAAGAAAATATAGTAACCTAAAATTCACTTCAGTTTCCAATTGTGAATCATTTCTCAGTCACGAACTAAACTGGAAGAAAGGTTTTTTGGGTGTTTTTGCTTTGTTTTTTTTTTTTTCAGCCATTTGTCACTTCTGACTAAATACAATCTGCAGCCCCCAAACAGCTAAGTGTGGAAAAACTTCATACCCTAAACAAGACTGCAAAAGGAAGGGTTTTTCCAGGAAATTTGTCACACACCCAGCAGGAAAATCTTGTATAGGTAACTGCACTACCAATTTAATTTACTAAACTAATTTAAAAACTACTGGAAACAAGTGACTATGACGTAAAACATGTGAGACAGGATTAAAAAAAAAAAGTACAACTGAAAGCACATAATGTGGTTCCTTTTGGCTGAAGTCAGACTATTAAGTTTCGTCCTAGGTAAATCAGAAAATAGCTTTATAGGTTTCCTATAAGGTGGCACTTAGAAACTTGTAGCTTCCAAGTACAGTGGCACGTGCCCATAAGCCTGACAGCACTCGGGGCAGGAGTCACCCCCACACAAGTAACGCATATGTCCTACCTACAGGATCCTAGCTTCTGGGCATCCGCATTCACGGCCACTGCAAATCTCCCCAGCCAACCTAAAGTCAGCTGCCAAGACAGCTGCAACCAAAGCGACCTCCCAGAGGGCTGACTGCACTTTCTCAGAGGTAAACAATCCCTCTGGACTGATTCAAGAAAGACGTAAGTAGAAATAAATTGCCAAGAGGACAGCGTGCATGTCTTATAAATTTTTGAAGTTTAATGTATATGACCTTAAAAAAGAAAGATAAATTTTGTCCATGATGTTATACCACTAGTTATAAACTGTACACTCCTCGTCTTTTTTTTTTTTTTTTTTGCGACAGGGTGTCTGTCACTTAGTAGCTCAGGCTGGCTTCAGCCTCCCCAGTACTGGGATTATAAGAACAGTCCACCACATCCATCTCATTACACTCCACATCTTATTTTTTACTTATTTTTTAAAGAATACAAATTAGAATTAAAACAGAAAAAAATTACAAGTGATACAGAATTTCACTTAACAAAGTAATATAAATGTTACAGTATTCATTGTGATACATACTCTTGGTTTCTAACCACTTATTCATATTACCAGATATATGCATATAAAATTGGAAGAAAAATATAAATGTATAAGAAATAAGAGAAAAAGTACAAACAATTGAAAAAAGGAGACGAAACACATTAAAGCATTAACTGCTTTTTCCATAAACCAGCAGAGATGCACAGTACAGTTTTCCAAAGCATTACTGGTCATTTGAGAAATGCAAATTGAAACAACACAGAGATTCCATCTCACCCAGAAAGAATGGTGAGCATCAAGAAGTCAGCCAATAACAAATGCTGGAGGGGCTGCGGAGAAAAAGGAGTCTTCTGCACTGGTGGTGGGGGTGCAGACTGTACAACCACTGTGGAAACCAGTGTGGAGATTCCTTCAAGAGCTAGGAGTGGAGGTCCCATTCAAGCCAGCTATTCCCCTCCTGGGGATTTTTCCAGAACTGAAAACCTCATACCACAGCAATATATGTGCGCCAATGTTTATAGCAGCACAATTTGTCATAGTTAAATCCTAGAAACAACCCAGATGCCCAACAGCTGAAGAATGGATAAAGAAGACGTGGTATTTTTACACAATCAAGTATGATTTAGCTATAAAACAGGGTAGGGCCAGCCAGATAGCTCAGCGGATTAAAGTGCATGCTTAGGCAGATGCAAAGACCCAGGTTCCACACCCAGCACCACAGGGCATGCCTGCCCTGCCCTTGGAACACACTGAGACTGCAACTGAGATTGAGCATGGTCATGCATACCTGCAATCCCAGTGCTTGGGAGGCTGAAAAACAAGAGGATTAGTACATGTTTCAATCTGTGGTGAGACCTTGAAGACACTACTAAATACATTAAAAAAAAAAAAAAAAAAAAAAAAGGATATAGTCTTATCAGTTACTAGACGTATAACCAGAGAAGATACTCTTAAGTGAAATAAATCAGACTCATATGTGCAAACATCATATTGCCTCCTTAGTGTGAGAACCTGAAAAAGAAAAATAGAATCTGAAGGGTACAATAGATATACGCCTTATATTGAGTCAGAAAAGCATCAGCACAGGGCGGCAAGATAGCTCAGTATTCTAAAGCACCTGCAAAGGCAAGCGTAAACAACCGCAGGGATCACGGTTTGATCCCTGGCACCACATTCTGTACCAGACCTACCCCCAGGGCAGGCTGAGCCAGACATAACATAAATAAATAAAGTGTAAAAAAAGGGGGGAGAGGGCGGGGAGATAGCTCTGTGGCACAAGTGCCTGCCTGGCAAGTGCAATGTCACGAGTTCGAACCCCGGTTCCACCAAAAATAAATAAATAAATATAAAAGTAAAAATAAAGCCAGGCATGGTGGCGCACACCTGTAATTCCAGCACTTGAGAGGCTGAGGCAGGAGGATCAGTGCAAGTTCGAGACCAGCCTGGGCTACAAAGGTGAGCTTAAGGCCAGCCTGAACTACATAGGAAGACCCTGTTTCAAAAAGACCAAAAAAAAAAAAAAAAAAAAAAAAAAAAAAAAAAAAAAAAAAAAAAAAAAAAAAAAAAAAAAAAAAAAATATATATATATATATATATATATATATATACACACACACACATACATATATATATATATTTAAAATTTAAAAAAGCAACAGCTCTTCAGCCATAGATAACTTTTATCATATGCTAATGACTATATGATAAAGGACCTGTATCAAAAAAATAAAGAATTTTCAAAATTCAACAAGAAAACGGTAGATGGGGAAACAGTTCAGTGGTCTAAGCGTCTGCCTGGCAAGCATAAGGACCCAGGATCAATCCTTGGTACTGCATATTGTACAGGCCCCAAAACAGCGTGCCAGCCACCAAAACCAGAGGTGGCACACTTGTAATCCCAGGGCTGGGGAGGCTGAGCTAGGAGGATTACTGGGAGTCAGAGCTGTGTAGACAGACCCTGTCCCAAATAAATAGATAGATAAGAGTTTTTTAGAAAAAAGAATAATAAAATAATTTTTTAAAAAATAAGAGGAAGAAAATAATTCAAAATCCCCCCTTCCATATCCCCAGGTTGAACCCAGGACTTTTTAGGACCGGGTTTCACTGCAATGTCCAGGTTGGAATAGAACTTGGGGTCCTCCTGCCCCTACCTCCCAGAATGCTGCCATTACAGGTGTGCACAACCCATCTTTTAAGATGAGCTAGGTGGGGCCTCGGAGATAGTTCAGCACTCACGCTCAAGGTCCTGAGTTAAGGTTCCCAGCACATTAAAAAAAAAGGAGCCAGGACTGCAGGTTTAGCATTCTTGAGGCCCTGGGTTCCACCCCCAGCATTACTTCCCCCCACAAAAAATGAAGTGGACAAAAAATTTCAACAACTACTTCACCAAAGAAGATAAATGATATGTTCCGGCCCAAGTACAAACTGCTAAATTATCATGCCCTGATTCAACATGGCTGAATCCCTAAAACAACAGCTTATCTTCCCAATGACCACTTCCTCCTTTCCCACTCCAGCCCTGGATACAACTTGCGGTTACCTTTCCCACCCACACAAGGGAAGCCCCACTCAGCCCTCTGTGGGTCCCTGCGTCCACACTGGAAGTCCAGTCTCAGGCTCCCCATCTCAGGTCAGAGAAGCTCCCCATTTCCCTGCCCTCCAACTTCTCCGCCTTCTGAGTTAATAAGGACCCCCCCACTTCTGCTTCTCTATCGCATGGTTGCCAAAAAAACTAATAATAAATAAGTATGTCGATATCATCAGTTGCTAGAGAAATGTAAATTAAAACTATGAGGAAACATTACACAACACTACCATGGTTAAAATTTAGAAGACATAAAAAAATAAATAAAAATAAAATTTAGAAGACATACTAGTACTTAAAGAATTTTATGTAAGGAGACCTCTCATTTCATACAGTACAGGAGAATGTAAAATGGTACAGCCACTGTAGACGACAATTTGGCAGCTTCTTCAAAAGTTAAACATAAGCGAGGCGTGGTGGCACATGCCTGTAATCCCAGCACTTGGGGACTCTGGGACAGGAAGATCTCTGAGCTCAAGACCAGCCTAGACTACAAAATGAGTTCAAGGCCTACCTGAACTGCATACTGATACCCTGTCTCAAAAACACACATATACACAAAGAAAGCTAGACATAAACCTACCAAACATATGACCTACCCATTCTACTCCCAAGTATTTACCTAAGAGAAATGAAAACATACTTCTATACAAAGCTCTACCTTCAAGTACATAGTAACACTATTTTAATGGTCCAAACTAAAAACAATTTAAACGTTCAATAAGCGAATGGCTAAACCAATGCTACTGCATGTACATAACATCACACTTCTCAGCAACAAAACCCACTGGGCTAGCAGCCCTAGATCCCAGCCACACATTCAAGAAACTGACAGGGAGACTTGCTTGAGCCACAGTTCGCCAACAGCCTGCACAATGGCCATGATCAACAGCAAAACATCTAAAACCTGCAACAAAGCCACAAATGAACCTTTTCTTTTTTATTCCTTTTTGAGACAGTCTCCCTAAGTGGTTCATGCTGTCCTCAAACTCACTATGCAGCCCAGGCTGGCCTCAAACTCATACCAATCCTCTTGCATCAGCCATCAGCCTCCCTTCCAGGACTGACAGTGCAGGTGTGTGCCACGGCACCTGGCTCAATGAATGACCTTCCTTTTGTTTGTTTGTTTGTTTGTTTGTTTGTTTGTTTGTTTTGAGACAGGGTCTCTCTATGCAGTTCAGGCTGGCCTTGCACTTACCAGCCCAGGCTGGTCTCCAACTTGCCACAATCCTCCTGCCTCAGCCTCCTAAGAGCTAAGATTACAGGCATGCGCCACCACACCAGCTCAACGAATGAATCTTAAACACAAGATGCTGCTGAAAACAGAACACATCCTGGCTGAGCCATTCATATGACATTACAGAAATGGCACACGAACCTATGCTACTAGCAAATCAATGGTTTTTCTGGAAGTTGAAGAAAGTGGAAATGAATAAATCATGTTTTTATTATACAAATTCATACAGAAGAAAAAAGAGAAAGAGAGAGACAGACAGACAGACAGACAGACAGACAGACAGACAGACAGACAGCCAGCCAGCCAGCCAGCCAGCCAGCCGGCCAGCCAGCCGGCCAGCCAGCCACCAGAGCTGGGAAGATAGTTCTGTGGCACAAGCGCCTGCCTGGCAAATGCAAGGTTGTAAATTCAAGCCCCGGTCCTGTCAAAAAAAAGAAAGCCTATCGTAAGCATCGGCCAATTTAGACAATTCAAATAAAATGCATGGCCGTTCGCACCTATATTCTGACCACTTCTTCTGAGGCTCTCCGCCACTACTCTCTACCATCCATATGCACTTCAAAATGCATTTCTAAAAGGTAATGACTTTTTCTTTCCAATATGACCACAATGAGTACATGCCTGTAACCCCAGCACTCAGAAGACTGAGGCAGGAGAATCACTGAAAGTTTGAAGCCAGCCTGAGCTACATAGTGAGTTGAAGGTCAGCCTGAACTACTACAGAGAAAGAAAAAGAAAAAAAAAAAAGGATCACAAATGCATATTCCACCTGAAATAATTTTAATATCATACTAAGTCAGTATTTGAATTTCTCTAATTATTGTGTAATTTTTGCTTAAGTCACAATCCAGGATTATTCCAGGGAATGGTTTCTTTTACCCCCTCAATTTCCTACACTTACCATAATTTTTAGGTGTAGACAGATTATTTCCTTCCTTCAGTGTCCCCTGCTCCCTTCTTAATAAGGAAAACATCCCTCTAATTCCCAACACGTGAAGGCTGCCATTACCTCAGCATTTAGCACATTCAGAAAGGCATTTACTTCAATTACAGAGCTTCCTTCCTCTACAATTGAACTGCCATACTCACTTATTACTTAGGAACAGTCTTCATCTCCAATATTGTACAAACGTAAGTAATGTGACCCATTAAAGCATTTGCCACTTTTATTCATCTTCCTACGGAGTTCAGCTTTAAACTATCACACTGTCAGCTTCCCTTTTAAGTGAGGTACTTTTTAACACTTCATCACTAAGTCACAGTGAGGACAAAAAGCCCAAAATATTACAGCATGGTACTAAAGGATCAACAGTAGCTTAGCTCTTTTTTTTTTTTTTTTTTTCCAGTACCAGGGATTGAACTCAGGACCTTGCGCTTGCCAGGCAAACACTTATTCCACTGAGCTATCTTCCTAGCCCAGCTCATACCTTAATTAGGAAATGCATCTCCCATTCACTGGTCACCTCATATCCAGCCCTTGCACAGAAAATAATACAAATGCATATAGTCACTCAGGGAAGGCCTCACATTCATTTTACTGAGTATTAACAGAAGCAGATAGCAAAAGGGTAGGAAGCAACTAGAAGAAATTTGGGTGCTAGGAATTGAACCCAGGACCTGATGCTTCTTAAGCATGTGGTCTACCACTAAGCTATATATATTCCCCACCTCCCAGAAGAGATTTTTTTAAAAATTAAATCAGGTATAATCTCTGAAGCCAGGCATAGGTGACAGAGTGAGCTCAAGGCCAGTCTGAACTACACAGCAAGACCCTGAAACTCACTACTACTTCTAATCCCAAAAAATTGAAACTATGACACTCAGCAGGCTGATTGAATCAAAACCTTTTTGATCCTTCACTTGGGCTCCACATTGTCCAGGTCAGAAACAGCAAGGGCAGGGGAGACAGCTCAGCAGCCTAAGTGCCTGCCTGGCAAGTACAAGGTCCTGAGTTCAATCCCTGGTACAAAAAAAAAAAAAAAAAAAAAAAAAAAAAAAAAAAAAAAAAAAAAAAAAAAAAAGAAACAAACAAACAAACTAACAGCAAACTCTGCTCTGAAGGAACTTGACATTCTTGGCCAGTAAAACAGCACCCTTCTCCAAGCACAGTGGCACAGCCACGTCATTCCCATTCTCTGAGCGGCTGAGCCCAGAGCACCTCGGCTTTGAGCTCAGCATGGACAACTTAGGGATGAGGAAGACCTTGCTCAAAAATGGGCTGGGGATGTAGCTGAGCAAAAAGGCCCCTGGTTCAATCCCCAGTACTACAAAAATAATAATAATTTTATAAATAAACAATCTATACTGAGACATTTTATCAGTAAGCACTGAACTGCAGGAATCAGGTTTAAGGTAGTGTAACTCACAGAAAGGATAAGTCACCAAGAAATAAAAATGTCAAGGAGAACTACATGGAAAAACTTCTTTTTAATTTTAGAGAGAATAAAAAGTATGTTAAAAATATTTTTTTTCTTGGGGGGGCTGGGGAGATAGCTCCGTGGCACAAGTGCCTGCCTGGCAAGTGCAAGGTTGTGAGTTTGAACCCGGGTCCCACCAAAAAAAAATTAAAAATTAAAAACAAATAAAAATAATAAATAGTTGTAAAAATTAGAAACATCAGAGAATTCTTAAAAATAAGACAATAAGAATTCAACAATGGTTGCTGTACTGCACAATACTGTCTTCAAAGGAGTTGTTCAGATTACCAGATATAAGAGTTCAAACTTGATCAAAACAATAGATAAATAAAATTAAGCACTGGGCTGGGGAGATAGCTCGGCAGTCTAAGTACCTGCCTGGCAAGTGCAAGGACCTGGGTTTGATCCCCAGTACCATATGCAGCTGGCCTTGGGCATGCAGTGCCAACCATCGAAATCAGTGGCACATGCCTGTAATCCCAGTGCTGCGGAGGCTGAAAACAGGAGGATCACTACGAGTCTGAGCTGCATAGTGAGATTCTGGAACGAATGAATGATTTTAAAAATTAAGCATTAACTGTTCCTTTCAATAAACTAATAGAAATTAGCACCACAACTGTCTTAGCTATCTGTGTATATATATTTTTTCACTTGATAAGTTACCCAAGCTAACTTTAAACTTGTGATCCCAAGCGTCTCAAACAGCTTGGGAGATTTTTTTTACATGGAAGATTAAATATGGTGATCTTCTGAATCAATGAATACATGGAATGGTAAGAAATAAGGTAGAATAAATAAATCCAAACAACTTACAGTATTAAAAGTCTATCAAACAGGAATGATACAGAGAAGATTAGCATGGTCCCTGCACAAGGATGACATTCAAATTCATGAAGCATTCCATATTTTTAATAAAATTAAGTTAAATTAGAAAAAAAAATTTTTAAATGAATCTTAAAATTAAAAAAAAAAAAAAGTCTACCAAACAGGGCATGGGGGCACACGCCTGGAAATCCTAGGGCTCATGAGGCTGAGGCAGGAGAATCTACCACAAGTTCAAGGCCAGCGAGGGCCACACAAAGAGTTCAGGACCAGCTTAAACTAGAAAGCTTCCCTACCTTAAAACAACACAAAAAAGTTATCTCACATTAAGTGCCAAAGGAGATGTAGCCAGAAGGCACGTTCTGTCACACTGCCGGTTTTTAAGAACACTAGAGATCATGTTTCTCCGTAGCATAACGGCAGGACCCGCGCAGTGTGTGGAGTTTCTCCAGAGGAGCACCGGCACCCCTGGCTGACACGCCTGCCTGATTCTGTCTGCCATATTCCACTACCTGGAAATGCAACTGCTCAGTCCCACAACACAGCCAGTCTTTCTGGTTGCTGTGTATCAACTAACACAGTTACCACAATTTAGGCAGAGCGCAGGAGAACAAAACCTAGCAGAAAAGCCAGTGAGGGCCGGGGAGATAGCTGGGGGACACAAGTGCCTGCCTAGCAAGTGCAAGGTCCTGAGTTTGATCCCTGCTTCCGCAAAAAGAAAAAACTTTTTAAAAAAGCCAGTGAGCAATGCTAAATTAGTTTTCAGGTGATTATTTCACCAAAATGTCAACCTCCCATTTTAGTGCTCCCCTGCAGTGGCCCTCAGAAGAACATCAAATGTATTACCTGAGAAAAGAAATATTTTTAGGATAACTTTTAAGCAACTAAGAGCATCAAAGTCTAATAATATAAGCCAAAATTTGTAAGAAGACTTACCTTCTCAAACTCCAGAATGAGGAAACTTACAACGTCACACCTCAGGGTACACCAACCCCAATATCTCTCAGCTCAAACTGTTTGCAGAATCTGGCCACCTTTGGCTATGGCCTTCAGGGACAGCCACATCATTTCTCTATAGGACTTTAGGAAATGCAACTCAGTGAAGGAAAGAGGCACTGGACATATTTTCCTTAAAGCTACTCATTTTTTTTTTTTTTTTTTTTTTTTTTTTTTGGTGGTACCAAGGATCAAACTCAGGACCTTGCATTTGCCTGGCAAGGACTATGCACGGGCAAGTGTCTTACTATCCTTTAAATTCTATATACAGTGAGGGCGAGCCTGGCCAACTTGTAGGCTCTCCACTGGTAGTTTTTCCTTAGCGTGCCTTCCACTCTTTCAGGCCAAGTCATTCACAGCAGCCAAGTGGTCTGGTTCCCTACTACGCTTTCATGATGCTTGTTATGTACACCTGAAAATCAGAATTCAGTTTAGTACCTAATACCTTTACATGAAAAAGAAAAACTAAAGCCTTGCGAGCAAAGAGACCTACTGACATAGCTGAGCTCTACTACTTAAAAGGTGCATGACTTCAGGCATATTAACTTCACCTCAACTCAGTCACAATGGAAACTAAATACAGACTAGGGATTTTGCTCAGCGATACAGTGCCTGCCTGGTAAGCCTGAGGTCCTAAGTTCAATTTCCCACCCCCCCAAAAAAATAATAATAACAATAAAATAAAATAAATATGAGTACTTTACAAAGTTACTGACAGAACTAGCAAGAATTACATGAAGTACACAGAACATAGAAGCCACGTAGCTTCTGATAATCAAGGCAGAAAGCTGGTGGCCACGTCCACACCCAGGATGCCAGTTAGCGCACAAGCTTTCATATGTCCATGTTCAGCAGGAGAGATGACTTGCCTTCTCTTGTAGAACGTTATTTGCTCTCTAGAGGAAGTAGGCTCTTTTCCAATCCTGTTTTCAGACAAGGACCAAAACCAACCAACATTACAGCCATTTCCTTTTCACTATGCTACTGTCCTCCTCCTGACTTTGAGGCTTTGAAGAAAATGTTCTTAAAAAATTCTTATTTTAGGGCTGGCAAGACAGTTCAGAGGACTAAGCACCTGCTTAGGCAAGTGCAGGGACTGGGGTTCAATACCCAGAGCTGCATGCCAAGCTGGCCCCACCACCTGGGTGCGCTGAGCCAGGAGACCAACTCTGGGCCTGGTGGTGCACACCTATAATCTCAGTGCTGGGGAGGCTAAAAACAGGAGTATCGCTACAAGTCTGAGCTGCATAGTGAGACCATGTACCAAATACATAATTTTTTTAAATTCTTATTTTATAGCATGAGGCCAAAAGCATTCCCTTAACAAATCAGTTATTAGCCAGGCATGGTGGCACACACCTGTAATCCCAGCACTTGGGAGGCTGAGGCAGGAGGATCAGTGCAAGTTCAAGAGCCAGCCTGGGCCACAAAAGTGAGCTCAAGGCCAGCCTGAACTGCATAGCGAGACCCTGTCTCAAAAAGATAAAAAAAAAAAATCGGTTGACTGGTTGGTTGACTGCCTATGATGGGCTGACAGGGTCTCTTCTCACAGTTCAGGCTGACCCTGACCCTGACCATCCTCTAGGTGCATCCCTCCCTCTCTCAAGCTCACCTCCTCCAGGCTTCTGTCCTTTTATTCCTCCATCTCTCCTTACTTGCAGACCCACGACAAAATGTATGTTTTAGAGAAAGTGTAACGATACTGAAGTAAGAGCCTTCTGTCCCGGATCCTCCGCCCATACCTAAACAGAGAGCTTTCTTCATGTTGTACTAGGACCAGGGCAGCAGCTCAGTGGTGGAGCGCTTGCCTAGCACGTGCGCGCTCCTGGGCTCCATCTCCAGCACCGCAACATAAAAACATAACACACTTGCCTCAGGGGATCACAGAATGTCACAAACAAGACATCTCTGAACATGCTATACGGATTTAATGACAACAGGTTTTTATTATGACTTAATATACTTATCAATATCAAATCCAAAGATTAAAAAATCCTAAGGCATTTTTATTAACAAAAGATTAAAAATTCAATGGCTAAATGACTGAACAGTTGACATATTTCTTTTTGTTTTTTGGGGTTTTTTTTTTGCAGAACCAAGGATCAAACTCAGGACCCTACACTTGCCAGGCAGGACTCCTGCCCCTGAGCTCTCTCTCTGGCCCAATGACACATTTCACTGACACAGTATAGTGTATTTTTTTAATTATAGAGCTCCTTATGTGGTTATATGTATAATCAGGATAAAGTAGTGAATAAAAATATGCAAATGAGTATGTAAATGTTTTATAATCCACTTTCCAAAAAAGTACAGATACATACGTATTCATGGTTTGGGTCTAGTTGTTCCCCCCAAGGCCCCATGCAGTCATGGGGTCGGGACTGCTAGAGTTTGAGATTAACTCATGATCCACGAGGATTTCGGGTGATCCGCTGGGACGATAGGTTTTAGTACTGCTGGGGTGATGGGTGTGAGTGCTACTCGCAACCTGCGGCCGACGGCCTGAGTGTGACATAAGCGAGATAGAGACAGACTGACTCTCTGCCGCCGCTGTTGCTGTTCCGCCGCCATGAACTGCTGCCCTCTGCCATGGAGCCAGCCGAGTGCGGCCTGAAACCTCCAGTAACTGGGAGCTAAATAAACCTTTCCTTCCTTCATTTTGGGAGTAAAGTATTTGTCCCTGCAACAAGAGTAACTGACAATACATAATTTACTTATTTATATATATATATATATATATATATATATATATATATATATACACACACACACACACACACATATATACACACATATATATACACACACATATATGTGTGTGTGTGTGTGTATATATATATATATGTATATTTACTTCTATACACATAAAATCTCAACACATATAAGACTCTTAGGGCTAGAGAGAGCTTCATGGCATCAGCACCTGCTTACCAAGCACAAGGTACCGAGTTTGATCCCTAGTACCACATAGTATCCTGGCCCCAAAACCAGGTTTGGTGCTGCACACACACAATTCCAACCCTGGGGAGCCTGAGACAGGAGAACCACTACAAGTCTGAGCTGCATAGAGAGGCCCTGTATCAAATAAATTTCTGAAAAAGAAAAAAAAGACTAATAATACTGGCTGCCTTTGGGACAGGGGATCTGGATGTCTATGAAACATGTGACTAGGATACTTCTCACTACATCTCATTTTTTATACATATATCTCATTCTTTCGTAGTTTTCAAATTTATAAATCCCTAGTTCTCTAGCTAGGAAGAGAAAATCATCTCTTCACACAATTACAAATGTAAGAAATAGTCTGAACCATTAACGAGGATGACAAGCTCTCTGACAACTCATTTCCTGGGTCAGACTCAGCATCACAATTACAGACACCTAAAACAATGTTCCCTCCCATGATCTCATTTCACCAAGCCACAGGGTTAATTCATTCCTTCAGTCAAACTCTCTGACTTGTTAATTATGTGTCCATGCGCTTTGTATCTCCACATTCAGTGTTATTTTTCATTCCTAAGACTTACTAACTTGTTTTAGGGTCTACTCCTTAGAAAAGCTCTATGAACCCTAACATTTCCTATATTCAGGACATGCTACAGATCCACTCCAAGTGCTAAGTTGCACCACAGGACAGGGCAAACACCTGTAATCCAGCACTTGGGAGACTGAGGCAGAAGGATCACTGTGAGTTCCAGACCAGGCTGCGCTACAAAGTGAGCTGTCCAGCTCTTACAAGGCTATAAACAGGCAGATCACTATGAGCCTGATCTACTAGTGAGACCCTGAACACCCTGCAGACCCTTCCCTAAAATACAAAATAAGTAAATAAATAGCAAGTGAGCTGAAGGGCAGCATGAACTGCATAAAGAGATCCTGTTTCAAAAAGACCAAAAAAAAAAAAAAGATTCACCAAAAGAGCCAAGCAAACTACTAACCTGAACTTCAAGGATTAAATGGCAATAATGCAGACCACTCATAGAAAAGAAAATTTTCTCCAACCTGGCAGAAAGATATTCCTTTCAAACTCTTGCATAAAGATAAATAAACCTTACTAAGGAAAAACTTACCCCAATCTAAATGTCTTTGGTTTGTTTGCTTTCTTTTTTGTTTGTTTTTTGAGACAAGGTCTCACTATGTAACCCTGACTAACCTCAAACTTGCTGCAAATCTCCTACCTCAGTCTCTGGAGTACGAGGATTACAAGCGTGCACCACCACGCCCTGCACAAACCTCAATTTTAAATGCTATTGCCTTAAACATAACTTTAGTCATACTGGAATAACATAAAAGGACCCAAAACAGTGCTCGAAACAGCAGCAAATGCTACCTCCAGTTTGGCTCCCCCATGGTAAGCAGATTATTTTTGGACTCAGCCTATGAAGCAGCACTTTGTTGACTGTGAGCTTCATCTTCTGAATATTCCTTTCACATTCAACCCTGGTCCTCACTTTCTGGCGCGGAGCTCCAAACCTCAATGGAATACATAATGAAATGCCGGGTTACTTTAGGGCAAGAAGGTTAAGCTACAAAAGCTTTCTAATTCAGAAATCTCTTCCATGAAAGCATATAGAAATTTGCTGACTGGTTCTTTCCCCTTTTCTCCCTTTCCAACAGCTACTTGCTTTCTTTCCAGCATATCTTCTATCAAACACAAAAGCCAATCACTTAACAAACACGAGTTGTTGGTTTTTTTTACTTTACTTTTATTTTGAAGAATAAAAACAAAAGCAAGAACAAGAACAAAAATCAGAAACAGGGTAACATACAACAATATGTGTTACAAATTTTCAAAACAAGGACAGCTGATTAACAATGTTGATATATTATCTATTTTTATCATCAAATCTGTTGCTCAGATTAATGGATATAGTTACGTAAGATACTGAATGTTACTACTTACTTTCAAGAAACCTTCAATGTTTGTTCTTTTCTTACCTTTATTTAAAAATGTATTTTAGGGCCGGGGAGACAGCTCAGGGGCACAAGTGCCTGCCTGGCAAGTGCAAGGTCCTGAGTTTGATCCCCAGTTCCGCAAATAAATAAATAAATAAATAAATAAATAAATAAATAAATAAAAATTATTTTTAAAGAGAGTATAAGGAGCCAGTGAGATAGCTCAGTGGTCTAAAGCACCTGCTTAGGCAAGCTTAGGCAACCACAGGGACCACGGTTCAATCCCCAGCACCATATGCTGCGCCAGTCCCACCCCCAGGACAGGCTGAGCAAGCCATAATACAAGTAAAGTTTAAACCTTAAAAAAAAAAAAAAAAGAAAGAGAGAGCAGAGTAATGATTGATATGACATTGGAAATGGTACACATTTAGAAGACCAAGATGACAGGTATTCAAGCATGGTTTCTGCATTACACATTGCTGTCCTTGATGCAGTTGCTTAGATCACAGATATCAGCATACATAGTTAGTCAAGGTGAGAATTCTACACATTAACTATTTTCAAATAGCTAATGGAAATTTTGCAAGCACAGTAACTTCAAAAGCAATAAATCAACATTCAAAAACATCTCCTAACAAGCTGCTTATTGGTGTGCTGGGACAGTTAACTGCCCTAAGATCTCTCAGTTAAGACTAGCACTGAGAAATATCTAAAATGCTACTGAGAGAAAAGTAAGTCAGTTTTCTACCCACCAAAAATTTGCAAAGAAGAATTCTCTTAAGTCAGCTAGTACTGCCACATAAATACCTTTTATTCTAGAGTTATTTTCAGTGGTACTTAATTCCAGGGTGGAAACATATAGGGTCCCAAACAAACCTACTTGAAGTATTTCTCTCCTGTAATAACTCTAACATGAAGCTGGCTGTGCTGGTGCATGCCTGTACTGCTTACTACTCAGGAAGATGAGGTGGGAGGACCATTTGAAAATGGGCATTGGAGGGTGCCAGGGAGATGGCTCAGTAGAATAAGTACTTGGCGGGCAAGCACAAGGTCCTGAGTTCAATCCCGGTAAAAGAAGAGATAGACAGACAGACAGACAGACAGATAGAGAGATATCTAGATAGAGAGATAGAGACAGAGAGAGAGAAGGACAGAGAGAGAGGGAGAGAGAAGGACAGAGAGAGAGGGAGAGAGAAGGAAAATGGGCATTGGAGGTAAGTCTGGGCAAACTAAGAGAACCAATCCCAACACTAACAATAGTTCTAAAATCCATGGGAAGGCTTATTAAAGTCTGAATAGGCTTGTCAAAACTTGTTCGTCAATTTCTCTTTAAGAAAATGGGTTATGTGTTACACACTGCCCTCCCCGGAAGGAAAGTGATCACTACACACTGTATACAGGCACTAAGAAAAAATTTTAAAGAAAATGGGTAGCCATATGAAAACAGACTCTAGAATAAGATTCACATTAGAAAGAAACACAAGATTTCATCACTAGTTAGTCTGGGGATGGGTTCTCTGACTGACCTTCAACGCCTATTTTCAAATGGTCCTCTCACCTCATCTTCCTGAGTAGCAAGCACTGCCAGCCTTTTTCTTTCTTTTTCTCTTTTTTTTTAAATTTTATTTTATTTAAACCTTATGTATTTATTTGTATTATGGCCGGCTCAGCCTGCCCTGAGGGTGGGGCTGATGTAGCATGTGGTGTTGGGGATCGAACTGCAGTCCCCGTGGTTGCCTAAGTTTTCCTAAGCCAGTGCTTTAGATCTCTGCACCATCTCGCCAGCCCCCAGCCTTTTTCATTAGCTGTTTCCCCAACTTTTTTAAGCAACTGTCTTTTTGTTTGTTTGTTTTTTGGGGGGTTTTTTCTGGTGGGACCCGGGTTCAAACTCACAACCTTGCACTTGCCAGGCAGGCACTTGTGCCACGGAGCTATCTCCCTAGCCCTGCAACTCTGTCTTAAAATTCTCTAATATAAATCCTAAAGCTGATTGCTGTAGGAGAAAGACATTACCAATATTCCAAAAGAATACTCTACTTCTACTTTAAATATCCAATGTTTTGCAGAGAAAAGGAGGCTACACCAAAGAAAATAAGCATTCAGCAGTGTCCCCTGAATTTCACCTAAGTCACATCCATGAGTCAGTCCTAGACAGCATGCCTCAGGAAGGGATGTGACAGATCAAGTGAGAAATTGAGGCAACTAAACAGAGTTCTTGAGCAGGTCATGGTGCACACACCTGTACTCCCAGCAATCGGGAGGCTGAGCCAGGAGTTTGAATCTGGGAGTCTGAGACCAGTCTGAGCTGCAAAGTGAGCTCAAGGCCAGCCTGAACTGCACAGCAAGACCCGGTCTCAAAAAGACCAAAAATTAAAAAATCAGGGTTCTGTGGAATACTTACACATAGTATCTTTTCACTTTGACAACTGAATGCCAACACGACTCTCTTGGTGCCTTTTCGGTACCTACCCTGTGTACTCTACATAGAAAGACTGAGAAAATGTTGTTTTTCTAGAAATTCTCAAAGCTGTATCAGAAATAAAAAGTTTTGTATTAGTTCTTTTTATGTATTTAGTGCAGGTTCTACAGGGTCTCACTACACAGCTCAGGCTCGTAGTGATCCTATTTTCAGTCTCCCAAACACTGGGATTATA
>PVKN010009223.1:0-24055 GCA_004027915.1 Capromys pilorides
TTTTTTTTTTTGAGACAGGGTCTTGCTATGCAGTCGAGGCTGGCGTTGAGCTCACTTTGCAGCCCAGGATGGTCTCAAACTCACAACGATCCTCCTGACTCAGCCTCCTAAGTGCTGGGGATTACAGGTGTGCACCACCATGACCCACGCTCACCCTATTTGTACATAATTCCCACCTTATAGAGCTGCAAGCCCACAAGGAGCTTTAATCACCCTGAGAAAATGGAGTCGATGCTTTTTTCTTGAGGCAAGGTCTCACCATGTAGTTCAGGCTGGCCTCAAATTCACTGTGATCTTCCTGCCTCAGCCTCCTAAGTGCTGCAATTACAAGCATGTGTCACTGTGCCCAACTTATGGACAAGTTTTGTAAGTGCTGTAGAGCTGGCAGGTTGGTTGCGGGGGTTGCCTTATTTGGGTGAGTTTGGGGCCAGTTGCTATGCAGCCTTGGGGAAAACCATGGGGTTGCCAGAGACTGGGGTCACGGTGGTACTGGGGCTGCCTAGCACACACGAGGCCTGCATTCTATGCACACCATAAAAAAATCTTGGTGAATTGCTTTCGGGGTGCCAGTTGGGATGGTTGGATTGACCCAGACCTTAGTTTTGTACATGGGTCTGAGCTGACAGTTGGTTCTGGGCCAGCAGGAATCATGGGGTTAGAAAAAAAAGAAAAGAAATTGTAGGGTTATGTGGGACCCGGTTTTATAGACTATGGCTGAAGCTGGGACTGGAACTGGGGATCAATGGGACTCCTCCCTTCAGCACCCCAATTCTCACTCCACCTCTCCAACCCAGCATCGTGGATGCCACACACCCAGTTTGAACATTTTTATTGGCCCAGATATGGGGTGCAGACAGGCTGCCCCACCCTGAGCCCTCCGCCCTGCGGGAGGCCAGCTCCCTAGAGGATGGGTGCAGAGGCAGCAGGTGTCGGAGACTCCATGGTCTTACTGGAGCGAAACCCCTTCCTGCGCCCTGAGTCTTCTTCCCCTGAGCCCCTGAAGCGGCGCTGCAGATGTTGCCCAGCCTGGAACAGGGAAGCCACGTCCAACAGTGCCTCCTTGATGTGCTGCCCCAGCCGGCGGGAGTCCTGGAAGCAAGAAAGGTCAGGTCCAGCGCAAGTGGGAGACCCCTGGGGCTGAGCAAAGAGGGTCTGAGGGAGGAGGTTGGCCTGGATCCCCGGGTCTAGGAAGGCCTGGGTAAAGTATGGCTCACCGTTTTTTTTGTTTGTTTTGTTTTTTGCGGAGCCAGGGATTGAACTCAGGCCCTTGCATTTGCAAAGCAAGCGCTTATTCTACTGAGCTATCTCTCCAGTCCCTGGCTCACCGTCTTTGTGCTTGATTTTTTGCTAGAGATGTGGAAGGTGATCGCGTCATCCCCCATGAAGATGTAAGACACACCGTAGCCATGGTCATCTGCCTGGAGGGGGCCAGAGTGAAGGAAAACATATCACGTCCCCTTGCTCTGCTACCACACAGCAGCACAGGCTCCCAGCCCCTCTCCCCTCAGAACCCCAGGGCTGGGACCCCATGCACTCACAGGCCCAAATCCACCCCCCGAGGAAACATAATCCGGGTAATTGTGGACATCAAACAGGTGCATCTGCTGAACAGGGATCTGGCTGGTGGACAGCTGCCACTGCTCTGAGTAAACCTGACAGGAAAGACAGACCAGCAGGTCCCAGAGTCCTTCTCTTGGTTCCACTCTAAGCATCCCAGAAGTTTTTGACGTCTGACAACCAGTTCCCACTGCATTGCTACCCGGCTTCCCGGCCCCGCCCCTCTGCTCCTAACCACGCCCTTCTCACAAAGCCCCACCCCCTTTCCTTGAAACCACGCCCTCTCTGCCCACGGCCCCACCCCCATACCTGACCACGCCCCTCAACCTGGTGCCAGACGGGTCCAGCCCTCTCTCATGCCAGCTTTGTCCCAGATCCACTCCTTTTCACCCCCACTGCCTTCAAGTCCCTCCCTTCTCCCAGTTCCTTCTAGAACCCTTCCCCTTCACCCTAACCTGGGCCAGAAAGGGCGACTGCATGTTGAGGAACCGCGACACGATATAGAGCGCGAAGAGGTGGCGGTCAACCCCCTGGCCGCTCAGGGCCGCCTTGAGCAGAGCCTGGTGCTTGTCCACCGCGGTGCGGAACAGGGCGAGGCACTGTGGGTCCTGGACCCCCAAGGTCACGGATCATGCAAAGACAGAACTGGGCTTACTGCTGGCCACCCCGCGGCACACCTGGCTCGAAGGCAGGGACTGCCTCCCACTTCACCCCGGGGAGAGGGGCCCAGAAAGCAGAGGCAGTTTCCCCGGGTCACACACCAGGGCAGAGCCAGGTGGGTCCCAGGGTTGTCCAGGAGCCCTAACGCCTTCCACTGAGGCACAGGATCTCCTGGGGCTGGGGAGGGGGGCACGTGCGTGGGGTCCAGGCCCCTGAGCAGAGGTTCCAGGAACGAGGCCAAAGGGGCAAATGGAGGTCACAAGGTGGCAGATAAGCCGCGAGCTGCACTATGGAAAAACAGCTCCCTCAGCATGCTCCCCAGGGTCCTGTGCCTCTGGGAGGCACAGGGTGCACTTTGCTGGGCTCTCTGTCTCCCCCCTCCATGGGCTCCTGGAAGCTGGAGACCTGGTCTTGTTTGTTCCTTGTCCCTGGTGCTCTCAGAGCTGACCATAGTGTTTGCAAATGTACTAATGACCCTAAGGGACGCAAGCCTCACTGGAGGCCACACCCACTGTCTTCTCCTGGTCCACCATGGCTCTCACAAAGTTGCAGGCCTCCCGTGTACAAGACCGCACTGTCTCCGTCCGGCCCTCCAGGAACAGGCGAGTCATGGCTGGCTCGTAGGTCAGGCAGAATCGACCCCTGTCCTGGGGGACAAGGAGAGGAGGAACCTGTCAGCTAGGTTCAGGACATTTTCACAGACTCAACCCACCTTGTCCAGCCTCCAGCCGCCTGCCGCGCAGAGGCGAATGGAGAAATCAAGCCGATGGACCCACACGGCAGTGACCGAGAGGAGGGGACCAGAGATGGGGGCGTTGGGGCCCGGGAGCCGGGGTGGTCGGGAGGAGGGAAGGTGACTGACCCGGAAGTGGGCCAGCTGCAGGGCCATCTGGATGAAGCCGTCTGAGGAGAGGCAGCAGTGTTTGATGAAGCTCTTGCCGAAGTGGGAGAAGGGAAAGACGTGGCAATCAATGTTGCCAGACAAGACCTTGGCTCCCCGCAGGGCAAGGGAGATGGATTGACGGATCTGCTCGAGAAGGAGGGAGGGGCCGCTGGGTTACAGGTGGGGTAGGGTCAGGGCTGGGAATGGGGTTGATTCTGAGCTTGACGTGGGGACAGGAAGAATTCAGAAGTAGCAAGGCACCTGGGGCCGGGAGAGGAAGCCCGAGTCCCAGCCTCACCTGGTCTGGAAGGTCCCACTGCAGCCGCTGGGGCTGAGGCAGTGCCGGCTCAGGGTGGCCTTTACAGTGGCCGTCGGCTGAGTAGCCCAGCTGGAAGCATTCTGTGGCCAGGGTGAACTGCGGGCAGAGGGGGCAGGCAGAGCCGTGTGTCCTCAGGGCTGAGTGCCTCTGAGAAGCAGAAGCCTCTGGGGCACAAGGACAGGTCCTCAAGTTCATATTCATACTCACAGAGAGCAGAGTTCATGGCTAGCCCAGGTGGTTACTGGCCCTGTGCTGCTTTTGCCCTTTGCTTGCTTTGTTGTTGCTGTGCTGGGGACCAAACCCAGGTCCTGAGCACTCCAGGCCCCCCAAAGCACAGTAGGCAAAAGCTCTACGCCAGCCCCAACCTCTCAGCCTGTTTTTTTTTTTTTTTTTTTTTTTGCGGGATCAGGGTTCCCACTCACTACCTTGCACTTGCCAGGCAGGCACTTGTGCCACGGAGCTACCTCCTGGGCCCCACAGGCAGTTATTTTTGTGCCTTTTTTTTCTTTTTAAATACTTGGATTCGAACCCAGGACCTTTGCATTGAGCTACATCCCCAAACTTTTAAAATGTTCTATTTTTAGAGCTGGGTGTGGTGGCTTGCACCTGTAATCCCAGCATGGAGAAGACTGAGGCCAGAGGATCACCACGAGTGCAAGCCAGCCTGATGACATTTTGTCTCAAGCAAAACACCCCAAAATAGCTGGGCATGGTGGCACACACCTGTAATCCCAGCACTTGGGAAGCTGAGGCAGGAAGATCACTGTGAATTCAAGGCCCATCTGGGCTACAAAATGAATTCAAGGCCAGCCTGAACTGCATAGGGAGATCTTGTCTCAAAAAAAGGAAAAAAATTTTTTTCTTTTTTTTTTTTGGCTGGCTTAGCCCATCCTGAGTCCGGGGCTGGTGCTGTGGTGCCAGGGATTCAACCGCGGTCCCCTGCATCTGCCTAAACTTGCCTAAGCAGGTACTTTAGACCATTAAGCTATCTCGTTCTTTTTGTATTTTGAGAAAGGATCTGGAGAAACTGGCCAGGCTGGGGTTTCAAGCTTGCAGTCTTTCTGCCTCAGCCCCCTAGGGTGCTGGAATAACGAGTGTATACTACTACGTCCAGCTACGTCTGGACCTGCACAGTCAATATGCAGAGTTAACTTGCTAGTAGGAAGTGGTCAGAAGGGTCTGAGGTCAGCATAAAATTGAATATCGCTTAAAAATATAATCAGGCTGGGTAAATAGTTCAGTGGCATTAGCACCTGCCTGGCAAGTAAAAGGTTCCAAGTTCAATACCTAGTACAAAGAAAAAAAAGAAATCAGCTGGGGGCCAGGGAGATAGCTCTGTGGCACAAGTGCCTGCCTGGCAAATGCAATGTTGTGAGTTCAAACTCCAGTCCAGCAAAAAAAAAAAATCAGCTGGACATAGTGGCACATGCCTGTAATCCCAGCACTTGGGAGGCTGAGGCAGGAGGATTGGTGCGACTTCAAGACCAGCCTGGGCTACAAAAGTGAGCTCAAGGCCAGCCTGAACTGCATAGTGAGACCTCCCTCTCAAAAAGACAAAAAAAAAAAAAAAAAATCCTCCCCTTACTGTTTTGTTTTTTAAGACAGACTCTCATTATATAGTCAAGCTGACCTTGAACTCACTAGGTAGCCCAGGGTGGCTTCAAACTTGGGGCAATCCTCCTGCCTCGGCCTCCTAAGTGCCGGGCACTGCCCTGCTTCCTGCTGTTGAGGAGCTAGAGGAACAGATGCTAGACAGGAGCTTCAAATAAAAAGCTCCAGTCTTGGTACAGCACTTGCCCAGCACTCCTGAGGCCCTGGGTTCCATGCCCCGCAGTGCCATAAAATCTCAACTCTTTCACTTGTGGGAGGGGGAAACATGCAGAGGAGGGTAGTAACCTTACCAAGTCACACAGCAAAATGAGCAAGGAACCTTGCCTCCACCTGTAGAAGGGCATGCAGGATTCCAATTTTCACCCTGCAACTACTCGCTGGTGACTCTGGGAAAATCGCTTTCCTTCTCTGATTTTATTGGTTTGTTTATCTATTTTGCGGTACTGGGAATCAAACTCAGGACCTTGCACTTGCCAGGCAGGCACTTGTGCCCCGCGGCTATCGCCCTGGCCCCTTGGCTTTCCTTCTCTGATCCCCAGTTGCCCATTCATCACCCGAGCCCCACGTGCTTGCTGAGCCCTTCTCTGGCTACCTCTGAGCCCCAGCTTGCTGAGAGGGTCTTTGGAGGTGAGCTGGAGTCCCCGCTGGGGGAGGGCACCCTACCTCCCACATGTGTGCTGAGACGGGGCAGTCAGCCCATGAGTGCTCCACGCTGAGGCCCAGCTTGGCGTTGGAGAAGATGATCAGGGTGAAGGATTTGTCAAACCAGCTGTGGGGGACAGTTCGGCAGGGTCACCAGAGAGCGGGTGGGAGGAGCTTGACATCAGCTGTGGGGAACTGGCCAGAGTTCTGGGGGCCCAGCAGGGCACCACTGGAAACCTGAGTTCCTCATGGTGGCTCTGGAGGGTCTCAGGCATGGCTGGGATCTGGGGGTCTCCTGCTGGTTCAAGCCTGTGAGGTGCCGGGAAGTGTGGGGCCTCTCCTGGTCACAGGAAGTCCAGGCAGGGCTGGTTGGGCATAGAGAAACTGGGCCCTGGTGTGGTGGACCTTGTGTGTAATCCCAGTACTCAGGAGGCTGAGGCAGGAAGTCCCACTGGAGTTCAAGGCCAGCCTGCACTACACGGCAAGACCCTGTCTTTTGTTCTTTTCTCTTTTTGGTGGGACCGGGGTTTGAACTCAGGACCTTGCGCTTGCTTGCCAGGCAGGTGCTTATGACCCTGTCTCAAAGAAGAAGAAAAATAACAGCAACAAAAAACAAAAACTCTAAGGATCTCCAAGTGTGGGGGCCCCAGATCTGGGGTCTCGGGTTTGGGGTGCCTGCAGGAAGATCCTAGCAGAGTGATCCAGGTTCTGAGTCTGACGTTTTCAGGTTTGGGGTTCTCTATTCGGGGCTCCAAATGTAAGATTTGGTGGCCAGAGGTCTGGGGTCCCTGCATCTAGGGTGCTGAGTCTGGTTTATGGGTCCTGCTCCAGCTCTGGGCTTTAGACACTGCAGGGTCTGGAGTCTGGTCCAGTGCAGATGGGTGACCCAGGTCTGGAGCTGGGTTCAGGGTGCCAGTCCTCTCGGAGCTCACCGGTCGTCACCGCTGCCGGCCAGCAGGGCGTGGGCGTAGGCATCCAGCGAGGCTGTGGGGTCCTCCTGGGTGAAGCCCATGGCCTCGCTGTCCAGCGATACGAAGAAAGCGGCCCCCTCCACGGCCTCCAGGGCGCCGGAGGCGCGGGTCTTGAGGGACTGGCGCGCCTGTGCCCACGAGCCCCTGCGGGAGCCGCATCTGAGCCAGCCTGGCACTCCGGGCTCTGCGCCCCCAGGGAAGCCCGCCCAAGCCTCACCTGGGAGCCGCTGTCAGCGCGGCCAGGTGCTCCTCGTGGGGACAGGCAGGCGAGGGGTCGTCCAGGATTCGCTGAAACTGCTGCTCCAGGGCTCTTGGGGACAGCAGGCCGCTTGCGGAGTGGGTCCCCACGCGGAAAAACCGGCCGCGGTGGAGGACGGCCACGTGCTGACTGTGGCGGAGGTGGCGGAGGTAGTCTAGGGGCCAGGTTGGCAGAAGCGGGAGGGGACACAGAAGGAGGAATGAGGTGGCCCCGCCCTGGCCCAGCGCCGTGCTCAACACCCTAGGAGGCGCCACTACTATCCCGTTAGTGTTCGGTTATTTTTGTTTGGTTTTTTGGCGACTGCGTCTCACTTTGGTAGTTCAGGATGGCCTCGAACTCCCTGTGTAGCCCAGGCTGGCTTCCAATTCATGGAGATTCTCCTGCCACAGCCTCCCCAGTGCTAGGATTATAGGCATGCGCCACCACGCCCGGCTCTAGTTTTTGTTTGTTTTTTGTATTTTTGAGACAGGGTCTCCCTATGCAGTTCAGGCTGGCCTTGAACTCACTTTTGTAGCCCAGGCTGGTCTTAAACTTGCACCTATTCTCCTGCCTCCCAAGTGCTGGGACTACAGGGATACGGAACGATGCTCAGCTTTTTTTTTGTTTTGTTTTGTTTTGTTTATTGAGACAGCATCTTGCCATATAGTCCAGGTTGGCTTTCAACCCACTATGTATTCTCAAACTCTAAGCAATCCTCCGGCATCAGTCTCCCAAGTGCTGGGATAATGGGCAGGTACCACACCTGGCCTATTAGCCATTTTTTTTTTTTTTTTAAACTTCAGGGTCTTGCTAAGTAGGGAAGGCCTGGAACTCACAGTGATCCTTACGGCTCAGTCCTCCGAGTGCAGCCCCATTACCCCATCTAAAAGATGAGGACGATGAGGCTTGAAGAGGGTAATAATTTGCCCAGGACCACACCAGAAGGGCTTGGGCCCCAGCAGACTGGCTCCAGAGGACCCGCCTATGCTGCCAGTGCTGATGGTGACTGTCCCACAGAGGGGACAGGGAAGAAAGGGTCTCACCTTTCTGCAGCCCCGGGACCCGCGTGGTGTTGAATATTCTCTCGTACTGTGCAGAGCACAAGGGGCGCATTCCCATCAGCAGAGTCTGCAGGAGGCCGCAGGCCCGTGAGCTGCCTTTAGGGACCCACAGGAGGACCCCTCACACAGGGCCATGCCTCTGTCCCCAGCCCCCCGGGGGTCCTACCGGGGAGATCTCCTGGCGCTGCAGCTGGTGGCGGTACAGGAGCAGGGCATGGACAGCGTTCCCGGCGCGAGCTGCCTGCAGCGGCGTGGGTGTGACATACAGGAAGTCCTGGGGCCAGCAGAGGGGACAGCAACATGGCTCAGCCCCTTGATGGGGGTTTTGGCCCCAAAAGACGGCAGACAGGGTGACTCCAGAGCTCCCTGGGATCCAAGACGAGGGCGGGAGGGCGGTTGGTCCCCCCCCACCCCCCCACCCCCCGGCCGTGGGGCATGGCAGCCCCCGTCCCTCCCAGCTCTTCCCACCCTCACCATCAGGTAATAGTTGCTGTTCACCATCAGCGGGTTGCGTGAGTGCAGGTACACGAATCCTTCCCACCAGTCGCTGACCTGAGAATGGGGCGGGAGACCCACAGGATACCATCTTGAAGGGGAGGGAGAGTGGGGGAGGGGAGGCACTAACTTTGCAGTGTGGACCGCAAGGAAGGAAGGAAGGAGGCTGCTGTGATCTGAAACTAGCAAAACCTAAAAGTTAACTCTGGTCAGGGACTATTACACAGCTGGCAAAAAGGCAAGGTATATCCATGTTTGCAGAGGCACAATAAGCATGGAGACATATTTTTCAGTGAAAAGGAGCCAGCAAGATAGCTCAGCAGTCTAAAGCACCCGCTTAGGTAAGCTTAGGTAAGCGCAGGGACCACAGTTCAAGCCCTGGTACCACATGCCATGCCAGCTCCACTCCCAGGACAGGCTGAGCCAGCCACCCAAAAAAAAAAAAAAAAAACCAATATGTGGAATGATCTCTGTCGTGTGTGTGTGTGTGTGTGTGTGTGTGTGTGTGTGTTACTGGAGCTCAAACGTTACTGAGCTGCATCTCCCAGCAGTTCTCTACCTTTTGTATTTTGAAACAGGTTTTTGCTTCGTTTCGCCTTTTTTTTGTTTTTTGTTGTTGTTTTGTTTTTTTGAGGCAGGATTTCACGAGGTAATTCAAGCTGTCCTTGGTCTCCCTGTGTAGCCAAGACTGGCCTCAAAGTTGCTTTGCTCCTCCTGCCTCAGCCTCCGGGTGCTGGGGTTACAGGCAGGCAGGTGCCACCCACATAACTCTGAGACAGGGTCTTGTGGTAGAAGGGAGAGCAGAGCGGCAACCGGTAAATCTGGGTCCGCGCAGGGTGCTTCATCCTCAACAGTCTCGACTGGGGGGGCTGTCACCTGGCCTCAGGCGGGCTGCAGGCGCCCGGGGCTCTTTGTCGCGCTCCTCAGCCTGCAGAGCCCAGGCGCCTTTGGCTGCTCCTGGAAGAGCAGCCGCCCGCCCATGCTGAGCGGGACGGGCCACGCCGCTCGCCCAATGCGGGCTGCTGCGACGCTGGCCTCTGGCTGTCCTGCCAGGTTAGGAGAACATCTGCAGGATGACAAGGACACTTCGCAGACGGGGCTGGAGCAGCAGTCCAGCGCGGCGGCGGGGCCTGGCACTGAGCTAACACGGTCGGGCCGGGTAGATGCACAGCTCACTGCAGGGTCTACAGGCTCGGCCGCAGCCCTGGGCCGAGGAAGGGAAGCAAAGGCGGGGACCCCTGGCACCCACGGTGCTGGCGCATTTACATAGCCCTTGCTCGAGCTGCCAGCCCTGCGTGTGGCTCAAAAGAAGCCACCCTGGGATGGGTTATGGGAGTGCCACATTGGGCAGAGATCGAGCTTTGGTTTTGTTTTGTTTTGTTTTTGTATTATGGCCAGTTCAGCCTGCCCTGGGGGTGGGGCTGGCGCAGCATGTGGTGCCGGGAATAGAACCGCGGTCCCTGCGGTTGCCCAAGCTTCCCTAAGCAGACCGCTGAACCATCTTGCCCGCCCAGAAATCTATCTTTGGGACAGTAGCAAGCATAGCAAGCCACTGTAGCGCCTCTAACGGCTCAGCAAAAAGCCTGAACTGTCCAGCGGAAGTGGTCCTTCGTGTGAGAAGGGCCCAGCACTCTGGAGGCTGAGGCAGGAGGACCACCAATAGTTTGAGGCTAGCCTGGACTGCATAGCAGGGACCTGTCTCAAACACCAAAAAAGCAGCAACAACCACAGAAATTGAAGGGGTTAAGCCGTCCTCGAGGCACGAATGCGGCGAGGGAGAGGCGAGGCTGCAGTGAGCTAAATGAAACCTGTTGTTTCTGGGTAACTAATCTGAAAACATAGAAACTAACCTCATAAAAATCAAATAATTACTACAAGTGTACAAGGCCTAAGCAAAGGGTGCTATGAAGAGGGATGGCTACGGTCCTTTTAAATTTTTTTTTCCTGATACTGGGACTTGAACTCATGACCTCACACTTGCCAGGCAGGTGCTTAGACCACTGAGCTATTTCCCCAGCCCTACACACCAGTTCTTATGTTAATTCCTCTTGCTTGCACTTGTGGCTCTTGCTTATTTTTTTATTTTTTATGTTTTTTATGTATTTAGTACAGGGTCTACGGGGTCTCACTATACAGCTCAGACTCATAGTGATCCTCCAGTTTTTAGCCTCCCAAGCACTGGAATTACAGGCACGAGCCACTAAATCCAGTCTCAACCGCGGTCTCAGCCCACGGAGAGAGGGGGGCACCACATGCCTGGGATTGAACCCCAACCCTGTGCTCTGCCTAAGCAGGTGTTTTAGTCCGCTGAGCTATCTGGCCAGCCCCTGGCTATTGCTTATTAACAGAGCTCTCCAAGTCCTCTCTTCCAGGTATCAAGTGGGGCTCCACCACCAGCCTCCAAGTTTCCTGGGGAATCAACAGCTCCCAATCGACCCCAAAGTGCACGCTCCCTCTAGATCTGGTAGGGCGGGGTCCCCAGATTCTCACGCAGGTACAGTTCTCTCCATACTCAGCCTGATCACCCTGTGCTGCCGGGCACGGACAAAACCACGAGTACATGGTCCACGGAGCTACGCGCTCTAATCCCAGCCTTTGGGAGGCTGAGGCAGGAGCATCACTGAGACTTCAAGGCCAGACTGGGCTATACAGGGAGACCCTCTCTCAAAAACAAACTACACAGCCCTGGCCTTGTTCAGTTTTGTCCATTTCGGTTCTGACGCCCTCCTGTGGGATCTGGATGCCATGACACTTGCTCTTAAAACCTTGCATGGTCAAAATCTCCCCCTCCTGGTGGTGGCCTAAATCAGATACCATCATGGTGGGGACTCCCATAATCCCTAACTCTAGACTTCTCTTGAGACTCCAAAGAGATCCAATACCTGCCCCTACCTAGCATGAACTCCTCTCACCGGGCCACGCCCACTCTGTAGAGTGTATTTTCATCTTTAATAAATTTTATTCCTGCAATTTTTTTTTTTTTCTTTTTGGTCTTTTTGAGACAGGGTCTCGCTGTGCAGTTCAGGCTGACTTTCACTTCTATAGCCCAGGCTGGTCTTGAACTTCTACCGATCCTCCTGCCTAAGCCTCCCAAATGCTGGGGTTGCAGGCATGTGCCACTACACCCAGCTCCTTCTGCAAATCTTGCCCAGTCCTTCCAGATACCAAAAATGTGCAGTCACATAAATTGCTACATTCTCCAGGTTGGGCACAAAACTTTCAGTCTTTTTGTCTCAGCCTCCCAGAGTCCTGGGATTACAGGTGTGTATCACCCTCTCCATCTCTGCTTTTTTTTGTTTATTTATTTTTGCAGAACCAGGGATTGAACTCAGGACCTTGTACTTGACAGGCAGGCACTTGTGCCACAGAGCTATCTTCCCAGCCCCTCCATCTCTACTTTTGAATTTTTAAATATAGCTGTAGTACAGTGGACAGCCAAAATGTGGCCCATTAATGGAACAGTGTTATTCAACCATACCAAGGGAAAAATAATTGTTTCATGGTTGGGCCTTGAACCCAGGGCCTACATTTGCTAAGCATGTTCTTTACCACTGAGCTAGCAACCATTAAAAGACATGAAATTCAAGCCAGGCATGGTGGTGCACTCCTGTAATCCCAGTAATCGGGAGGCTGAGGCAGGAGAATTGCTGTGAGTTTG
Source organism: Capromys pilorides (assembly GCA_004027915.1). Classification (NCBI taxonomy): domain Eukaryota; kingdom Metazoa; phylum Chordata; class Mammalia; order Rodentia; family Capromyidae; genus Capromys; species Capromys pilorides. The sequence continues at coordinate 12,096 of PVKN010009223.1, forward strand.
AGTCCACTCTAGGTTACAAAGTAAGTTCAAGGCCAGCCTGAACTGCATAGTGAAACCACATCTCAAAAAGACAAGAAGAAGGAGAAAGAAAAGGGGAAAGGGAAGGAGAAGAGGAGGAAGAGGAGGAGAAAAGAGAGAGCACTTCAAACTGGATGTGTGGTGGATGTCTATAATCCTAGTACTGGAGAGGCTGAGGCAGGAAGATTGCCATGAGTTTGAGGCCAGTCAGGACTACACAGTTACTTCAAGACCAGCCTGAACTACATAGTGAGACAGTTTCAAAACCAAACAAAAATGAAACTCAGGAGTTGCGTATGATCATATTCATAGAAGAGATTGACAAGTTTCCTTGTAGATGATGGAAAGGGAAAGCATTATGACAAAGTGCTTGGAGGATACATGAATGTTTCTAAAAGTGTTCTTATTTCTATGTTAGGGGGGGCTTTTGGTCAGCTCAGTGGTTTAAGCGCTTGTGCTGACAATCCCAGTCAGGCACAGGGTATGGCGGTTCGATCCCCAGACTCACCCTTAAGGCAACCTGAGTCAGCCAAAACAACAACAAAAACTGTGGTGAACTCTCATAGAATCTTTCAGAACATATGTGTGTTTACATCTTCATGTGTATGGCAGCCTACACTTCAATATGAGAATGTACTGTCTTCTAGAACAATCTAGAAGCTTCTAATTAGTGCTAGAAAAGCTCCACCCTCTGAGGTGATGGCTCCATAAGTCTCTGTATCACAAAGCTTACTCTAGCCCTACACTCATGGAACGTGAGGCTGGCCAGTCTGGATCTATGTGCATCACTGACGCCCTCTGTGCCTCAGTATCCCAAGGAGTTAGTTCCCTTGAGGTTGGGCCTAGCTCCTGAACTCAGAATGGAAGCCCATTTGGGGAAGCCGTCCTTTGAGCGGTAAACATTACACGGCACCTGAAACCCTGGTTGTAACTTGGGAGAGCTGGGGGCGCTGCAGCGCAGTACAGGGGCATCTGCTGCGGGGCTCGGTTACTGGAACGTGGGAGTTGAGCTTAACAGGTGCGCGGGGCGGGGCTATGGAGCCAGGGGGCGGGGCCTGTTCCTCGGGCGGGAGGCGGGTTCGTTTGTTGGCACATTGAGGCTCCAATGGCGGCCAGAGCTGGGGCTAGAGGCGCGGCGCGGGGGCGGGACTCACGTAGTTGGCTGCCCACCAGGACTTGAATCGCAGGTACCACTGCAGCAGCGATGCCTGCAGCTTCAGGAACTCTTGCGCCAGCCCCGTGGTCCAGTTGAAGTCCTCGTCCGAGAGGACAGGTCGGACGGACTCCAGGTACTGCGAGCCGGGAGGGCGGAAGTGGGCGTCACCCCGTGGCCGTCTGGCGCCCGCCTCCCGCCTCCCGGGCGCGGCCCACCTTGCGCACGGTGTCCTGCACCGAGGGCACGGGCTGGCGCGGCAGGGCGCGCTGGTAGCTGAAGAGCATCGGGCAGCGGCCGGAGAAGATGCGAACCAGGGCCTGCGGGGACCACTGGTCACGGTCACCGAACCTCTCTCCGGGACAAATATAAAGCACCGGGGTGGGCGAGGGTTGACCACAGAGGGAAGGGAACCGCGACCTAAGAGGTGAACGGACCCAAAGAGGGGATGGAGACCCGGAGAGAGGGCGGCAGAGACGCAGAGGGACAGAGAGGTGTCCTGGTAGCGTGGCCTGCGGCCTCACATACCAGCCAGGTCTTGGTGGCTGAGGACATGGTTCCGTGGGGCTCGAGTAGCCAGCCGTGGTAGGACAGGAGCAGCCTCAAGGCCACGTGCAGCGTGAAGATGAGGGTGCCCCACAAACACAAGGCAAACAGCGCAGCCGCCACGAGGCCCCGCATTCTGTGGTGCTGTCCCCCACTGGGGAGAGAGAAGGAGGCTAGGCCTGAGCATGGTGTCACACACCTGTAATCCCAGCACTCGGGAGGCTGGGGCCAACCTGGGCTGTCTAGTGAGCTCCAAGGCAACCTGCACTATGTGGGTACACTGGAGACCTGGTTTTCACAACAGCAACAACCATAACAATGCAACTACTCATATTTAGTAATCTCCTGCCCCTATGAATAAGCGCTTGCCTGGCAAGCACAGGGTCCTGAGTTCAACCCCCAGTACCACAAAAAAAAAAAAAAAAAAAAAAAGACATTTTTTTTAGCCAGGCGTGGTAATACACGCCTGTAATCCCAGCACTTGGGAGGCTGAGGCAGGAGGATCGGTGCGAGTTCAAGATCAGCCTGGGCTATAAAAGTGAGCTTAAGGCCAGCCTGAACTGCATAGCGAGACCTTGTCTCAAAAAAAAGAACCCAAGAATCGATTATTGTTAACTCCACAACTGAAAGCTTTGCCACCCCCTCTCTGTACTGGGGATTGAACTCAGGACCCTGAGCTTGCCAGGCAAGCACTTGTTCTACTGAGCTATCTCCCCAGTCCAGTGCCATCTCTTATAAAGATTACATAACTGGAGACTGGTAGAGATCATACTTCTAGCCTGTTACCATCCCTCTTAACAAGAGGCAGCCAGGATAGAAAATGGATAGAGAGAACAGAGGAAGTCACCTCCTGTTTCCTGATGCCATACCTTTATTAATCTGACCCAAAGGGACTTTCAGAGATGACTTTTCTTTGGCAGACACAACACTCTGATAGATAAACTTAACTGACAAATTAAACTGGCAGGAGAAGGATTAGGAGGGTACTGGGCTGATGTGGGGGATCTCACCAGTCAGGCAGTAGCTCTTTAATCTTCTCCATCAGTCCCAGCGAAGGGTCCAGCTGGAGGAAGCAGGCAAGCTGGATGGCACTGAAGAGGAAGAGCCAGCTGAGGGGGCTGGCGGGGAGCACGCCACTGAGAAGGTCATTCTGTGGGTGGAAAGGGTCTGTCCAGTCACAGGTCCCCCCACTGAGCATGACACTGTTCCCAGAAAGTCACTGGCCAGCCCAAGATGAGAGGGCGCAGCTGGCAGATTTTTTTTTTTCCCCAGTTACTACGGACTGAACCCAGGGCCTCCATGCTGAGCTGTACCTCCAACTGTGCTATTTTCTGTCTTCAGGCAGGGTCTCAATAAGTGGCCAGGCTGGGCTCAAACTTACATCCCTTCTGCCTCAGGCCCCCAGCATAATGGGATGACAGGTATGTGCCACTATAGCTGGGTCCACCACAATCCTGTTGGAGGCCCAGAGGACCTGGAACAAGGGCCGCCTTGTTTAGAAGCAGAAGTAGCCTGCCTGGCAAAGCTCAAGGACTCAGTTTGATCCCTAGTACCACAGGCGTGCTGGCCCCACCCCCAGGGAAGCCATGCTGGTCACCAAAACCTAGCATGGTGATGCTCGTCTGTAATTCCAGCACTGGGTAGGCTGAGGCAGGAGGATCACTACGAGTACAAGCTTCGCAGTGAGACACCCTGTACCAAATTTTAAGAGAGAAAAAGAGAGACTGGGGAGGCAGCCAGAAGTGGTGGTGCATACCTGCACACCTGTACTACAGCACTGGGGAGGCTGAGGCAGGAGGATCACTGAGTTTGAGGTCAACACGGGCTACATAGTGGTTCAAGGGCCCCCTGAACTCCATACCAAGACTCTGTCTCTAAAAAAGTGAATGTGAATAAAGCTTGGTTGTGTGGTGGCGCACACCTGTAATCCCAGCACTTGGGAGGCTGAGGCAGGAGGATCAGTGCGAGTTCGAGACCAGCCTGGGCTACAAAAGTGAGCTTAAGGCCAGCCTGAACTGCATAGGGAGACCCTGTCTCAAAAAATAAAATAAAATAAAAAAATGAATGAATAAATGAAACTGGGGAGGGGACAGGAGTAACATGTGAATAGGGGGTAGTATGGCACCCACAATGAGCATAAGAGGCAAAAGGGGTGCCCATAAGTGAGAACCCCAGAATGAACCACCCTGGAAATGCTGACGGGGTCCTGGAAGCGGACATAGAGATTCTGTCAGGAAGTGGGGCCGACACATCCGCAAGGCAGGGGCCTGAGCAGCGGTCCTCACCCATAAGCGCCAGAGATGCCTTCTCCAGGACCGAACCCCCGAGAGGTAGATGTCCTGCAGCACCCGGCCCCTGAGCGCCGCGTCGGCCCCGTCGGAGGTCAGCGAGGCCACGAAGCCCACGGCCTGGTGCGCTTCTGCCATGTCACACGGGGACCCTGGGAGGACAGGCATTCCCTCAGATCCCCGGTTCCCACCCTCAACCTCCTCTTCCCAAGGACTGGGGAGGGGGTCCAGGCTCCAACCCCACCACCAACCCCGCGAACACAGCACCCACTTCCCGCCTGCTTAAGCCTTGCAGGGTCTTGAGGGTCCTGACTAGAGATCCCGCGGTGTGGGGGAAGGGGAACCTCTGATGGATCACTAGCATGAACCCCACTAGCTGCCGTAGAGAGCGCTGTGCCCTGGGAGTGCCCCCCCAACAAAAGGTCTCAAATTTCGGGGAGGGTGAGGGAAACCGAGGCCTGAGTTGCGATGTCTCCAGCAAGCACAGCAGCGACACTTAGGAAAGGAACACCTGCCGGACATGGATCTCGTCCACCCCATTTCCGCTTCCCATCCCAAGACCGCGGTCAGGGGGTTCTATAAATTATTACATTGGGGCGGCCCCTCCCCCGCCCAGCTGGGGTGGGGGTGGGGGTGAGGGAGCGCCCTACCGCGCATGCCCCGCCGCAGGGATGCTGAACCCGAACCGCCGAGAGGAAGCCAAGTGGTGGAGAAGCCGCCGGCCCAGCCAACGGAGCCCCCCGCCCCCTACCCCCGCCCCGCCTCCTGCAGCCTGGCCTGCGGCCTGGTACTTACACTAGGTCAGGAACCTGCAGATCGGATGCTGGGAACCAAGGCCACGTACACGCCCCTGCTCTTTGATTTTAAGCTCAGGACCCTTGCATATGCCCACGCGCACTAGGACGAGTCCACCATTTAGCTGACTGGCCCCCAGAGTCCTGGCCACCTCGGGATCATCCGACACCCAGAAGCCCGGATTTCTGTGGCGCGCCGGCCTAACCCGGTATTCAGCTCCAGGGCTGGATCGCCGCCCCTCCCCCTCGCGGCCTTTGTCCCCGCCCCTTTTTACACAGCGTCCAATCCCAGCCTGCGCCCTCCGCGTCTCCCTCCACCGGTTGATGCGCCTCCTTCCCTCGTCCCTCCGAGCCCGGCGTCTTCATGCTCCTCACTCTACCCTAGGGATTATACTTTGTTTTTGGGGACTGAGGTTTGTCTGGGGGTTCAGCTCGCATCTCAGGCCCTGTGCAGCCCCAGGCCACCGGCGGAGGGCACAGGAGCCGAGTTGGCCTGGAGGGGGCGCTGTGAGGTGCGCCTCGGGTCAGACAGCGAGAGGGACTTCCAGGATTGAACGCGGAGTCTAAGAGCCCCATAAATAGGCGGACACGTGTGGGACTCTTGTTTTATTCCGTTCGGACCTTAGCCTTGGGCCCCGCCCAGCACAGCCCGGAGAGGATGGGGAGCGGGTCTCACGGGGCGACGGAAGGGGGCGGGACGCAGTCGGCCACCTGGCAGCCCGAGGCCCGGGCGGGCAGGGCCAGGGGCCTCGCGCCGGCGGCGCCCGTAGCTGCGCGGGTCCTGCGGCTCGCGGGCGGCCTTCCCCGAGGGCTCTTTGGCGGGGAGCGCGCGCACCCAGGCCAGGCGGTGCAGCAGGTGCGTCTGGCAGGTGCCCAGCCAGCAGCTGCGTCCGCGGCGCTGGGAAAGCTGGGCCTGGGGCTGCCTGGGGAGCAAGCAGAGGCCTGGGTGAAGTAGCGCCCCCTGCAGGCAAGCGGCGCGCAGCCCAGCGCCCCCTTCCCGCCCGGTCGGCGGAAGCAGGGCTTCGGCTTCCTCACCTGTCCATCGAGTCCCGGCTACCCAGGGCAGAAGCAGCGAGAAGCAGCAGAACGTGAGAGGCCATCGTGACAGGAGACGGTGGTCGGGCACCGTGGGCGAGGAGGCCCTGCACCTTCCCAGGAAGGGACAAGGTAGGCCAAAGGTATAGAGTAGACATGGCCACATAGGCCAGGGCGGCAGGATTTACATCCGGTTCACCGCCTCCACTCTGATGCTTCGGCCCTCACTGGGATTTGGACCACACCTTTATGCCTGTGCCCATGGTGAAAGAGTGTCCTTTATAACTCCGGAAGTGGGTTTGGCCGACCCCCCCCCCACACACACACACACACAGGTGCAGACACAGTAGGGCTTCCAGGAAACCCATGGGGATGAGGGAGAGGGCGCAAAGCCCCCCCACCCCTTGTCGGCGGGCGGGGCCCAGCAGTTAGAAATCCAAAGAACAAGAGCACTGTGAAACTAGCCACAGGAGCAGGTCCTAGGGACAAACAGGCCACCAGCCTCCACCGTGTGGCCAGGACCCTCGCCTTGACGATCTGGATTGCCCAGGTCAGTGGGCAGTGTTGTAGAGGAGCCAGGGATTCCGTGGACAGGTCTGGGTAACGGTCAGGTGTTGACAGCAAAGGCATAACCAGGGACTGCCCCAAAGCATCAGTGACAGCCTAGACCCCCTCAGGCTGGATGGAGGGCACGAGGGCACCCTCCAAACACCAAGGAGCTTTATTATACCAGCCTGACTCAGCTTCCCCAGCTGCAGGCCAACCCCTGCTCATTACCAGTTTGTCCAGGCTTGGCCTTGGAGGGTCTTGGACAGGAAAAAACAGCCAGAGAGGAACAATGTGATGCTTGGGGGGTAGGGAAGGCTTCTGGGAAGGCTGGGTGGCAGGGTGCTGGGAATCGGTCCCCCACCCCCACCCCCACTCCCACCCCCAGGTCTGGAGCTCTGCCTAGTGCCAGCAAGCACAGAATGCAAGGGAAGATTAAGTCAGGCATGGCGAGCAAGCCTGTAATCTCAGTGCAAGAAGGGTTGGGAGGCTGAAGCAGGAGGATCACAAGTTTGGCAAGACTTTTTCTCAAAAGGAGACCAGCAGGCCCCAGTCCCTTCCTCTTGGCTGTCTGGGCTGGCACCCAGCGCCTGAAGAGAGCCCCAAACCCCTGCACACCCAGGAAACTGGGCCAGGTCTCAGCTGAGGATTTATTGGCGTATATGCAACCATATAAAAACATAAGTTATGAAAAACACAGTCACAATGTGCCCTCCCCATGCCCCCAGCCCCAGCAACCCCCTTCTGTGGGAGAGAGGGAGAGGAAGGGGGACCCCAAACTGTCTAAGAATGCCATAGGCCCTGGGTGCTGCCTCAGCGCATCCGGTAGTCAGTGGAGCAGGACAGCTCACACAGCTGGCCTTTGAAGTCCAGGTCGATGGTGAAGTCCAGGTCACGCTGCAGGTAAAGGGACAGGGTCAGGGGCGAGTGACAACTGCCACAGTAGCAACAGCTCCTGAGAAAACCTCCCAGCCCCTTGCTCCTCTGATAGCTCCAGTCCCAGCCCAGCCAGCGCACAGGAGCGGGGCAGGGCCAGGGATTCCCTGCCCTCTGCCATGCTTTTACTTGGGGTTCTCCCTAGGGCTGGAGAGTTGTGGGGACATGCAGGCTGTTCACCAGCACCCCTGATCTCTGCCCACTTGGTGCCAGGAACACACTTCCAACACAGACAACCCAAGTTACCCCTGGTTCCCAGGGTCCTGACTGGACTGCTATCTACCCATGGTCGTGGGTCCATGCTGCTCCCTGCCCTGTGCCCACCTCCCATCTGAGGCCCCCAAGTGGACCCCACCAGAGGTAGCTGCTCCTCTGCCACAGACCAGCCGTGTTGTGCCCACACCTGTCCCAAGTCCCACCTTGCACTGCCCCAACTTGCACTGCGGTCCCCCGGGCCTACAGTGGGTCCCCAGGGCCTCACGTTGTTCTTGGCATTGGGCCGCATGCCAATGGTGCCAAAGATCTCCTCGCCTGTCTTCACCGTCAGGTAGTCCTCCATGTAGAACACTGTCTGCTTCCAGTGTGTGTACGGGGACTCGGGGCCTGGGGGACAGGTGCACAGTCACCACAGCCTGTCACACTCTTTAACACCCACGAGCCCCCCGACCTTCCACCGCGTCCTGGCCCCGCTCACTAGTGGAGAAGCCGGTCCGCTTGTGGCAGCGTGTGAACTCAATGTTGAAGTAGGCCACGAGCGCGTGCACGTAGTCATTCCGCTTCACTTGCAGGCAGAATGGGGAGGTAAAGGTCAGGTCTTCCACCTTGACAGTGTAGATGTCCACCTCCTGTGGGGCAGGGACAGGCCATGAGCCCACGCAGGCCTCTGCCCCTGCCCTTCCTGCTGCCCAGGAGCCAACGGGTGGCCAAGCACAAAAGTAGGCTGCCCGGGATCTTGTCCCTTCTCTCCTACGCCCAACATCATGGACAGCTATTCCCTCTCTAGAGCACAGCTGTGACCCCCCCTCACCTACTGCCAAATGGGGCAACTTATGGCAGCCAGGATGACTGTGAACCTCGTGTCCCCTGCCTCTGTCCAGTCCCTGCATCAGCTCACCATGGCCAGAAGCCCCTGGGCACCATGCTGGCTCCCACCATGAGATTTTAACAGCCCAAGTAGCAGCTCTGACCTCATGCCGTGTTGGTGCACAGGTCAGGCTCACAGGGCCAGAGTGCCCCCTGCCCCCGAGCCAGCCCCCAGACCTTTATGAGACAGGCATTGGTGACCAGCTGCTTCGGGTCCACCACATCCACCAGGGGCTCCTTGATGGCCACGTCCTTGATGCAGGACATGTCGAAGCCATACACGTTCTCCCACCCTGTGGAAGAGGCAGGCAGCTTGAGCAGCAGGGGACAGCCCCAGGGCCCCAAGGCTGCCCAGTCTCCTGGCCCTGCTCACAGTGGATCTTGTAATCTTTGTACTGCCGGTCCTCAATAGCTGTCACATACAGCGTGGCCCGGTCAGGGAAGATGAGGCCGTCGGGTGCCTGCGGAGTTGGGCAAGGGTGTGGCAGGCTCAATGATCCAGCCTCTCTGGCTGTCACTTCCCACCCAGACTCAGCCCTCAACCCTGAGTGCATTCTCCAAAGAGCCACCAGAGGGCATGAGATCACCCAGGCCACAGTCCAGGGGTTGTGGGGTCCTCGGAAATGCCGGACCCACTCCAGCCCCCTCCCCTGCCCTGCCCCGCCCCACCCTACTGCCCTGGCCAGGGGCCTTTCACACAGCAACACACCCTGGACACTGGTTGCCTCCAAGACCAGAGCTGCCTCAGCCCCAACTCCTGCCCTGCTGCAGTATCACACAGGCTGCCACACCCTCAAGTCCCCTCTGGGGAGCACCCCGTGGGCTTCCCACTCTCCCCTGGAGCCACCCACCCTGGCCCTCAGCCCTTACCAGCCACTTGTCACGGGCATAGAGCACCGTGTTGAGCATGGACTCATAGAAGAGACAGTAGCCCATCCACTCGCTGATGATGATGTCCACCTTCTCCACCGGCAGCTCCACCTCCTCCACCTTCCCCTTGATGATGGTCACCACTGCAGGCAGCAGGGGCCACCATCAGCTGGGCCCAGTGGGCATGACCCCTCCACCCAGGCCAGGGCTGGGCTGATTCTAGACCTGTCCTAAGGATCTGTGCACTGAAGCTGCTTTCTCTTGGCTATTTTCAAATTTCTGTATCACTCTTGACCATCTGTTCCTTTTCTAGCTGGGACAGAGCCCACTCCCCATGCAGGCACCTTCCTTAGAATGGAGAAGGGGGCGCTGGGTAGATAGCTCAGCAGAACAATGTCTGCCTGGCAAGCGCAAGGTACCAAGTTTGATCCCTGGTACCAAATAAATATGGGGCAGGGCCGAGCTTCGCACTGTGCCCCTGGGGCCCCTGCTCACAAGGCCCTAGCTTTGCCCTGACACCCTCCCTGCACAACAGAAGATTGGGGGCCCGTGGGCTTGATGGACTAAGGAATGGCCTGGCAGGCTTCAAGGTGGCCTCGCCAGAAAGAGGACGCCTGTTTGAAGCCAAGTGCCATGTACTTGCAAGCTCACTGCAGGTCTCTTTAGATGACAGCCACTGAGCAACCAGAATGTTCCATGCCTGGATCCCACGCTGTCTCCACGACTCTGTCCCGTCCCCTGCCACCCATGCGCAAACCCATAGATTCCAGCCAAGAGATCTGCTTCCATGGCCGCCACCACACATGCACTAATGCAGATGTGAAGTGACAGGTGTGCCAGGTGACACAAATCTCTGGAGCAGCTGACATGCCCAGTGACTAGACTTAGCACAATGCTGGGCCATGCAGGTGACTGCAGCTGGAGCGATGCCCTGACGTTCCACTAGGCCACTAGCAGTTGAGGAATGGGGACCAAGCACTACTGGCCAGCAGTGGACAGGACAGCCCTCCCGCCCGGGTGTGCGGGCAGCGAGTGAGGATTGCTCTGCATGGAGGAGGCGCGCTGGGCAGACTTGGACTTGGGCAGCTGAGGAGCCAGGGGCAGGTCTCACGCAGCGGCCCTGCTAATGGCCCCGTGACTTTGCATGGGAGAAACCAGAGGTGCTTCCTGTCCCCCCTCACTTGGAGGTGCTGGGCTTACAGCTTGGACAGGGAGTCCGCACTGCTGGCAGCCCAGAATGCGGGGCATGGCCATGACTGGAATGCCCCACACCATCCCGACAAACCCAATCTCTTCCTGAGCTCACCCACCGTGGTCTAACTTGTTGGCTTTGACAATCTTCACAGCATAATCAGAGATACTGGAACACTCGATCTGAGGGCCCAGGGAGAGAGGAGGGTGAGGCCCCCAAGGGGGAGTCTCGCCTCTACCCCAGCCCCTCCGCCCCGGCCCCTCCTCCAGTGCCCCTTCCCACGCCCTTGCCCAGACTATCCAAGCTCCAGGAGACTCACCCCAATAACCTTTCGAGCCCCCGCCTTGGCAGCGAACATGCAGAGGATCCCTGTGCCCGAGCCCACATCCAGCACCACTTTGTCCTTGAAGAGATGCCGGTTGTGGAACATGGAGTTGCGGTACGTGAGGGTCCGCACTTCATCCTTCAGCATCTCCTGGGGGAGGGGGGCAGGTGCCATGAGGGCTTCAGTTTCAACACGTACCCTATTCACGCAGAGGGTCAGGCCTAGGCCCCGGGAGAAACCATTTCTGTTCCGTGTACAGCTCAGTATCATTGCAAAATCAAGTGAGTTGGGCTCAATTCTCATCTTGGCCATTGTCACATGAGCCCACGTCCTGTGTCTGTGTGGACGGGGGTGGTTTTCTGCTGGTGCTAAGGACTGAACCTGAGGCCTTCACATTGAACCTGTTTTAAACTTTTTATTTTTTAATTTTTGTTGGTACCAGGGATTGAACTCAGGATCTTGTACTTGCTAGGCAGGTGCTTAGGCCACCAAACTGTGTCCCCGGCCCTAAATTTTTATTTTGAAGCTGGGTATGGTGGCATATACCTCTAATCCAAGCACTCAGAAAGCAGAGGCAGGAGGATTGCTGCTGAATTTGAAGCCCAGCCTAGTAAGTTCAAGACCAGCCTGAACTGCACAGCAAAACCCTGTCTCAAGGGCCAGCGAGATGGTTCAGTGGTCTAAAGCGCCTGCTTAGGAGGGCTCAGGCAACTGCGGGGACTGCAGTTCGATCCCCGGCACCACATGCTGCGCCAGCACCACCACCAGGGCAGGCTGAGCCAGCCACAAAATGAATAAATGGAGAAACAAACAAACACAACAAGCAAACAAATAAATAAACAAAAAAAATTTAAAAAAAAAAAAAAGATGGGCTGAAGGGAGGAAAGAGGATTGGGCAAAAAGAGGAATCAAAAAAAAAAAAAAAAACCCTGTCTCAAAAAGACACCCCACCCCCAGAGCCAGCCAGATAGCTCACTGGACTGAAGTGCCTGCTTACAGAGAGTGCAAAAGACAGGGTTCAATTCTAGCAATTGAGATTGGGCATAGTGGTGCATGTTTATAATTCCAGTGCTTGGGAGGCTGAAAACAGGAGAATCACTAGGAGTCTGACCTAGGGCCTGGGGAGATAGCTCAGCAGAACAAGCACTTGCCTGGTAAGCACAAGGGTCTGAGT
>PVKN010009224.1:0-24048 GCA_004027915.1 Capromys pilorides
TCTAAGTTGGACTCACAATTTGATTTGAATTTTGGAATATTGTTTTGAAATATTTAATTTAATTTTAATTAATATTTAATTAATTTTCTGAATATCATTTATATGAATATCAGTTATAACTTTGTTTTATGACTCGTACTGTATCTTTGACTTACAATCTACTTATAAGACATGGTATGATGTTTTCTGCTAGTATTAGGAAATTTAAGAAGAAAAAAATATCTACATGTAACTACTATGAAGACAATAATATACATTGTATTAATTATTGTAACCATCCTACTAACTTGTTTTGAAACCATTTTATGTCTATTTTATCTTTTTTCTCATTAAAATGAATTACAAAATAATTTCAAACAAATTTTTAAAAATTTTAAATGAAAGTGGAACCATTTATGCAGTATCTAAGCCTTGCACAATTGCTGATCAGCAACGATTATTGGGCACTTGCTAGTACCAGGCGTGAGAGAGAAGGAGATAAATGGGATGAAGGCTCTCTCTCATGGAGACCTCAAGTCTAACAGAAAGGCCCAGGAACACACAGTTATATCTTCAGCACCAGCTGCACAGGGTCAGAGAGGAAGGGACTCTGAGGGAGGGGACCAGCCATAGTTTGTGCACTTGCAGCTGGGGAATGGTTGCCTACAGCCAGACAACCCGGGCAGCCTGGAGTGGGGTTTGGGACAGAGTCAAGGCAGTCAGGGCCAGTCCACACTGAGCTCTGAGAGCTACCTGGGCACACCTGTAAGGGGCAGAGCCCCTGCACCCGACCTGCCTGTCAGATCTTTGGAGAAAGAGCAGTGGAGTGTGTCGGAGGACAGAACTGGAGTTGCAGCAGCTCATTTTCTGCTTTTCAGGTTAGCCATGAATGCCTTTTTAGAGCTTCCTAAGAGAGGTCTCGAGTCCTGCAGTCCTCATCCATTCTGGTGAGGAGGAGCTAGGCCTTTCCTAGTGCCCAGATGGCGGGTATCAGCTGAGGGTCACAGCACCAGCCCTGTGGAGGGCAGCACTTACCAAGAAAGTGGCTGTCCTGTTAGGGTGATGTGGAATGCTGGGCAGGCCCTAGGGAGACAGAGGGCTGCTCGCCTGCTAAGCCTCTGGGAGTGTCCTGAAAAGATCAGAAATCCCTGTCACTTAACTCCCAACAGCCCTTTCAGCCACACTCAAAGAAGCGCCCCCTGGGTTCAAGGTGGGTAGACCTAAGGCAGGCTCCTCTCCTGTAAGACCTGGAGGGGAAAGGACAAAATGGTGAGCAGCCAGAGTGACCTGAGGCTGGGCAAAAGCAGTGGGATGGAGTAGGCCTTAGCAGAGGGTGGCCAGCTCAGTGACCCTACAGAAGAATCTAGATGAACACCAGGTCACGGAAAGGGGCCTTCAGGCCTCCAAGACCCCTACAAGGCAGTCTGCTGTGTAGAAAGGAGAAAGACAGTGGCCATACGCTCTGGAGCTCCAGCGTAGTTCACAGAACCCCTTTCCCCAAGAGCTGCTGCTGGTTTACCGTGTATGTAGTGTTTTGCCTCTCTGACACCTTACCGGAGCCACAAGCCACTGGCCTCCAAGCCACTGAAGGAGTTCCACCAGGTCACTGAGTTCCTATCTTTTCCACTTCTAAAAGTGAAAACTCAGTGGTCTGTAAAGTATGACAGAAATAATAGTGAATGTTGAAGTAAAAATTTATTACAATTCAAGGCACATGGCCACTAATCCCTCAAAAAACTCCTCTTCCCACCCCATTACAAATACGCGATCCCATTGTTGCTGCACTCTGAAGCAGTTTCAGAAATCCACCTTCATGTCTTTTTGTGGTTGCCCCCATGTCCTGCATCAATTCAAAACAGTTACAGCAATTTCTGTCAAATAAAAATATTATTTCATGTCCTCATGAACTTTATTCACCAATCTCTGCACGGTGCATCTTCTAATTCTTCCCAAAGTCAATGTGGCCACAAAAGGTAAACATTTTGAACCTATTTGGGACCCTGAGGCAGCCAGAACAGTGCAGCTAATGATCCTCACTAAGGAGAACTTCCAGAGCTGCTTCAGAAGGTATCAAGAAAAACAGGGTAAGTATGTTGGGAGCAAGAAGGGGTGTCCTAAGGGGGTTCATGGCAATGTGTCTTTTACTGTATTAAATATTTGCCAAATTTAAACATTCACCACAGTTTTGTCACATTTTACAAAACCCCTTTAGCAAGTCAGTTCACCCCAATATGCCTACCCCTCTGGATACTCACCAAAGTTATGGTGCATTCAGGGATGCTTGGAAGGAGAAGGGGTGCTGGTACCTTGTGAACTCTTTGCTGGGTGTATCCTCCCTGAGCAGAGCGTACCCCATTAGTCCTCCAGAGACAGAAATGCAGCAGAGCAGAATTCTAGGCCTAGGAAAAGGCTCCCCTGGGAAAATGCTTCAAAGCTATGATACTGTCTCCTGGTAAATCAAACAAAAATCTGTTTAGACATTGCCGAAGAGAATTAGAGGTCAAGGGCAACTGTCCCGCAGCATCTTAAGGGACTTCTCTAAAGTGTGCTGCTGCCACCTGCCCAGCCAGGTGGCTCCAGCCAGGCCCTATCAGCCTTCTGAATAGCTGTGGTCAGCAACCACTGAGGTGCTCCATTCCCTTCCCCCAGAATACTCTGGTCTAAGGATTTATGAAATGGTTTCTTTGAGTGATAATCCTCTGAGGAGTCCCCTACTGAAAGCGAGTTTTGCGGCCATGTAAGACTGGACACATGGAGCCCACCGCACTGGAGAAGCCGGACATACCTCGTCAGGGCTCAGGGCTGGCAGCACGAACTGTCTCGCATAGCAAGAAGGTGTCAGTGATAAACTCTGAGTGCTCTCTGACACATTTTATATCAGGGACAATACAAACCCATGTCCCTTTCCTGACAACATATATCAGTGTGGATCCAGCCAAAAACACTGGATCCAGTTTGGAAGGTTCCAGAGCTTTACACAACCAGAAGGGACGATACCAAACCTATGGGTAGAGTGACAGGGAAGGCTAAGTAAAGGGTGAGGCACCAAGAGATGGGCAGCCATGGGCAGGAAGCTGTGACCTTCCTGAGTTAAGGGTGGGGAGAGAACAGAGAATCCCTGGAGGCTGAGAGGGCTGGGCTGCCCAGGCGACAGGGGAGTCACGGGGGCTCACTGAAAGGGCAGCACCAACAAGGGAGGAGCAGAGGAGACTACTCCAAGCAGAAAGCTGGGAGATGAAGGGTGTGAGGGCAACCGTATGTGGGAGTGAGTCTCTGCAGACAGGAGGAGGAGGAAAATCGCAACCCGCAGTGTGTGGGGGCTGGAGCACAGGGAAGAAGCATGACCAGCGGTCAGTGAGCACATCAGCAACTGGAGAACAAGACACACAAAAAAGATGGTGTTTTGCCTGTGAAAAGCCCATCATTGTGTTTTCCCATGTTGTAGTCAGACTAGGGTGGAGGAGATAAAAGAGGAGATGGGAGTGGAGCTTTGCATTTGTTATTTGGCCTGGCATTTCTCCCCTGAGGAAGCAGCAAAAAGGGGTGAGACCCTTTTCCTGACTTAGGATGGATGCCATTCTGTGCCAACCAGAATGATGCCACTTTCTAAAGACCCTCCTCTCTCATGCTCCTCCCAAGGCAGGGCAAACTGAGCCAGGCCTTGGCCTGAATACTTCAGCACAGGCAGAGGACAGATGGTACCCAAGTGGTTTTTTGCACTGCGCTGTGTAAGAAAGAAAAGAACAAACCTCTGTGGGTCAGTCTCTGCCTCTTGATGTTCTGAACTTTACATTTTATTGCAATAAGAAAGAGGGCCTGACACAGTGAAGAGAGCTATTCCTATCTCTGATGGATCATAAAATGTTCCTTCTTGGAGATCTATCACACGCATTATTAAAAGCTCTAAGTAGGCCTGCAGAAGAAAACCTGGGTAACTCTGTTTAATCCAGGATTTCCCTACTAGGCGAAAATAGAATTCTTTTACCTAAGTGCCCTTTGGAAAGCACAGTATTCTGTAAATCCTATTCCTGGGCTTCAGGTTGAGTGAGCGAGGTAGCTGGGATGTATAGGGCCAACAGAGCTCAATTCGTTGGGAAGGTACATGAAAGGCCATAAAGCTTCCTTAGGCAAACTGAGCAAAATGGATAAGACATGTTTCAGCCTAAGAAGAAAGTACCTGGTGAGCTCCACTCAATCCACCTGCATTCCAGGTGATGAAGGCATGCACTGCCCACCCTAAGGAAAGCTTGCCTGACAGCAGGAAAGACCTCTAAGAGAAAAAAGAAATCTGAGGCCTACGTGAGAGAGGGAAAGGAAAGTGGAGTCTTAGGAGGAAGAAGGGGTCTCTGCAACCTCCAGATGTGGCCACCAGAAGCCTCGTGGAAATGTGGCAAGGCTATTTACCAAAAAGAACCAAGTCTGAATTACTCACAGCAGGTGACAAGGACACTTGAGGAAAACAATGACCACGGAGAAGCCTGAAAGTCCAGGATGAGTGCCATACATTTGCTCCCTACAGCAACTTGGAACCCTAGAGACCTTACAGATTTCTGATAATGAAAATAATACATACTGTAGAGCATAGCTCAGCTTAAACATGGACCAGATGAGTCAGCCGGAAGGTCTTATGAGTCCTTATTTAGAGAGACCAGGACCACGACCAACACTGTGACTCTGGAACCACCAAGGCAAGAGGTAAATCTGAGGAGTAAGTAAGGCAGAAATTTTATTTTTTTCTGGTAAAATTTTTACAAGGAAATAAAGAGGCAGGAGAGTTAAAATGAGCCGTGTTTCTGAGGCTAATATGGAATTCAAGGCTTTAGGGTATGGTGGATGGCAGCCCGAATTTCTTGGCAACTGTTCCTTTACTTCTTAGGGCGTCACCATGCTCTGGGACAGCTGACTTGAACACTTCAACACCTTCCATGCCCATCAGCTCTGATGCCAGAAGTAAAGGCAGTTGGATGGGGAAAATAGGGCCAGAAATAATAGAAACCAAACATAGAAGGAAGGCTGGCATGCATTCTTTGGACCTAAAGGAAAATAAAAAGGAGACCTGAAGATAACCTCATAAAAAATGAGCTTCAGATTAGTGTTGACCATAGGCCTAGACTTCTTCCAGGACCTCAGATCCTGGCTTAACCTGACACCCAACACCACCTCCACTTTGGAGATAGAAAGCTAGGTGTCATTCTAAATGATTGTAAAGCACACTGGCACCCACGTGGTGGTGGGAGGATGAACCTCTGCACCTGCAGACCTCCCAGGCCTACCCGTCTCATTCTACAAGCACATTCTGCTGGCACCGAAGCTCACGTTCTCCTAGGTTCTAAGAAGTGATCACCTGAGTTCAGCTTCATAGTAAATGAAGATGCCAACCTCAGATAAACATTGAGGGGAAAGCACCTGTCTAGGTCATCGGCACATACCCATGGCACACATGCCTTCCTTTCCCAGGGCTTTTTGCCCATGAAATTGCTGGCACTCATCCAGTCATTCTCCTAACAAGTCAAATTCAGAAGTGTGTGGTCTCCTTTGACCTCTCTCTCTTCTTCATTTACGTTTATTAGGTCTGTATCTGAAATGACAGTAACAACCATTCTCTCCTGTCTATTTTTTCAAAGATTATCTCCTAGTCTTGGGCCTTTGTGTGAGTCTACTTGTCAAATATAAAGGAATACATGTGAGTGTAATCTATAAAGAAAAGAATTTTCTCCAGGTGAAGGCTCAGGATGTTCAAGGGCATGGTATCCGCATACAGTTGATTCTGGGAAAGCCCCATGGTAGTGGGCTTCGCACTAATAGAACATAAACCAGGAGAGATCTCATCATCAGACAGGAGGCCCGAGAAAGGCTGGGTTCCATGAATGCACTATGTCAGTCCCTTCCAGCAACAGCCCCCTAGTGATTAACAATTTCCCACTGTGTCACAGCTCCTAAAGGTGCCACCAGCATCAATGGAGATCAGATATTCTACTCAGGAGCCCTTGGGGAACAAGCCACACCCAAATCACAGCAACTTCCCTCATTTTCATGCTGCATCCCCTCAAAATGACTTTTATGACCTGCTTCTTGTTTCAAGTTGATCGCATAGCTAGACTAATTCTCTAAAGCATAGGTAACGTCAAGCACAATTGCCACTGCTTTGACTCCATAATACCCAAAGTCTCCTATGCACAAGACACATTGGTATGCTATTAAGTGCTTCCATGTCACGGGCCAACATAATTTTGCAACATATAAGGCATCCCAGCTTCCACTATCTTCTTTGACTGTATTCTGTACCACCAATATGTTTTGGTTACCTTATGTGGTATGTAGCTCTTTTAGAAATTTAAGAACTTACAAGTAGAAGATTACCATTATCTCCATCTGTCAAAATCTTGTCAACATCAAAATAAATACCCTTTCCAAATGTCACGTGTTTCCTGGCACCTCTGCTTAATCCCTTTTACCGAAAGCAATTTCTCTCTCTCTTCCGGCCTGTATGGAAGGCTTGAGCACGGCTGGCATTCTGTTACATTTAATTGCATTACTATTTCAACTCCCCTATTGAAACATAAGCTCCCTGAGGCCAAGACTAGAGCCTTGATCTAGTCATATCCATGAATCTGCTAGCATAGCTCCCTACTCAACCAATATTTTCTAGTTAGTGATCAGATAAATGAATAGCCTTAGTTAGAACCCACATCCCTTAGCAAACTGGAAATAAATGGTGAATATGGAATATCAATGGGAGGCATTGCTCCAGCTGCTGCAGCAACACTGTTAATTACACAATACTTTTATGGAGCAATTCGGTGGTAATTCTTGCCGCTATTCCTCCTTAATCAGATCCATTGTGCACCATAAAATAGTAACTGGGACACAGTTTGTATTCCACATGCATCACATTTCTTTTTAGCAGGGTCCTCCATATCCATAATCTCATCATTATTACTATTACCCTCCAAAGGCGGTTGACTTGCATTAATCAGGCCTGCTGCCATTCCCTTGCCAGATTTTCTGCAGTTTTATTGTGCTTTTGGACATTTTAATTAACTTGAAAAATTAATTTTAAAATCTTACCTTATTAATGCTCTGCCCCTTTGGAAATCCCGTCTTCTTGTTTATTATCACTGACCATTTGAAGATGAGGTCATTAGCGATTAAATCTCCAGAGAACTTCCAAGCCATCTTGTCTCTGACACTGTGCTATTTTTAAATGAGATGAGAAGGAAAAAACCAAAACTTTCAGGGAGGGGGGAGGGGATTTCATTGCTCAGGGAGTTCGAAGACTTATAATTTCAATTATGTCATAACATTTACTTCTCAACTGCCTGCTCTCCACAGCTCAGCAACGTTAGTTGATTAATGCCATCTACAGAGGGGAAATTTGTTTTACCCAGTTGCCAAACAGAAAGGAAGGCAGCAGACTGAGTGACTCAAGAACAGTGACACCAAGCCACATAATCCAAATGCACCCCATAGAACTAACTTCTTGATCCTTGATGTCCTATAGGAGCCCTGGGAAATAGAACAGGATGATCATTGAACAGCATGACTTCTTCATTTTCTAAACAAGATTGCATGCATCAGCTTTCTGGCATTTTAATGAAATGCCTCAGATGATTCACTTTTATGGAGGACAAGTTTATTTCAGCTCACAAGGACAAAGGTCTCAGTCCACGGCCAGCTGGTCCTGTTGCTTTGGGCCTGTTGCTGGCCGCACATTATGGTGGAAGCACAAGACCAAGTAAGGTCACTGGTTTCATAACCAATCGGCAAAAAAGCACAATGAGGAGAAGGCGAGGGTCCCACAGTCCCCTTCAAGGCTGCACCCCCAGTGGTATAACTTCCTCCCACTAGGACCTGCCTTTTCAAGTTCCCACCTCCCAGCAGCATCAGCCTGTGAACCACCCCTTTTATGCATTGGGTTTTGGGGGGACATTAAGATCCAGACTATGGCAAAGATATAGCATCACTACACTTATGCTCATTCCATTGGAAATATCTTCCTGGTCATTATAAATAAAGGGTGAAACTATACTGGAAACTGCTCCGTTAGGCTGTCCTTATTTAGAGATCCCTTCCCAGTGGATAGACTAAGTCAGTAAGCAGTATGTCTGCCTTTCCCACTGTAAATATTCAGAACTATTTTGGTATAATTTGTAACAGTGATTCTTGGCTTATAATTATGAGGATCTATTATTAATCTCATAAGGACAGCCCTGAATATAACTCCATACTGTCTATTGACAAAGGAAATATGTGACAGAAAGCTAGTATGACTTCAGTAACTACTCGATGAGAATTTTTATTTTATTGATATTAACTGATATTGATATTTATTGATATCGACGACCTCAACATTTAGAACATAACATGTCCCACATGTGTGCAGGACATATATGTACTCAATTTACAGATTGATAATACTGATATACACAGGTATGGGACACTCTATCCTCTGTCACTGGGCCTAGCCCAGTCGTACTCACCTGGCAAGTGCTTAGAGCAGCAACATGAGAATCATTCAGTTAGACACCATTTTTGTCACACAATCCAAGAAACAAATATTCAAACCAAAAAACTCACACAGACGTAACTTTGAATATTCTCATTATGGGACCTATTTTTACTATGATGCTATTAAAATGTCTGTATTTTATAGAATAATAGAAAGATGGAGATCTACTCTGCCCAGCTGCCTCCAATCTGAGCTAAAGTTAACAAGCTACTAAGGTATTGTTGCGTGTAAGAAACACACACCCAACACATGCCATAGCTTACTGCGAAGATTTTTCAATGATTCCGGGCAATACACGGGACTCATTTTGAGAGAGTATAGCCATGTTATTTGCTAACCAAGGTTCATGAGTTACTCACCAACCATCTCAAAACTTCAGTTATTTTACTTATAAAATGGAGATGATCTCTGTATCACACAGCTCTTGAGACTATTAAATACGTGAAGATCAAGAGGTTAGCCTACCCCTTGGAACATAGTAATTACTTAATCAGTGTTAGCCTACGAGAGCAGCGACAAGAGTAATAGAGGTGGGGGTGAAATTGTGGCTGGGGCCCTGGAAACTACATGAGCTCAAATCTCCACACTTGTCTTCTGACCAGAATCTCCGACCATCCGCTGAATTCTCCTTGCTAAGGGCAGTCTTCCTCTTAGCTTCCTAGCTTTTGTGTTCTTCGTTAATTCTATTGAATACAGCCAAAAAGAAGCTTTAGCATAGAGGACCCCTGTGGGCAAACATTTTGGTTTATTTTGCTCCCTATTTATTGTCTCACATATTGAGGAGCACGTATTAGAATCTCGCCCATTGATATTTATGGGATGTATGGTTGCCATGGCACCAATGCTGACTACAACCCTGCATGATCTTAATAGCACCACCAGCTCAGCACCACCTGAGTAACTCAGTCTCCATGTCCCAGTTACATAGTCTGGGAAAGACAGTGTGATTAGTCTGAATACTGGTAAGGAGGCCATGGCCACCACTCATCAAAGAAGCCATAGTCACATCTGGTTGCCGATTCTGGAATAAATTCTGTAAGAAAGGAATGGAAATGACAAGAGCATGAGAGTATCTTTTGCTCATCATCTGAAAGTTCAGAGGAGAGACCATTTAGAGGTGGCAGGAGGGATCAAGCATAGCTTCACAGACTCAGTTGCATTTCAGGTGGGATTTAAAGAGTACACAAGAGCTCTATTAGAAACTCTAGCATTGTAAGACAATTTTTGTTTAATTTCTACTATGCACAAAGCTCCTTGGTAAACACTGTTTCATGTGTAAGGAATGACATGTAAGCTTATCCTTCTTTCAGGAGGGGAGAAGACCTAGACTTGGGGGAAAATGGGCTCTATGAGTTCAGAGGATGCAAAGAACCTCTGGAAAAAAGCAGAGCTTGGCTTCTTGAAGGAGGCGAGACTTGTGCTCCGCCCTGAGCTCAGCAAGAGTAGCCACAGGGAGAGGCAGAATACATGGCCCTCTCCTTGTGGCTTAGAGAAAGCCCATTCCCAAGTGCCTTTTCCCCATCCATCTTCACTACAGAGACTAGAAAAGCTACATATTCATTTTTCCAGAATCTCCTGCTACAAATTCATTTTCCCAACATCCTTTGCAGCTCATGCCACCAAAAGACTCCTGGCCAAGGAGACAGAAGTGCCAGGTGAAGTAGATCCTGCTCTATTTACAAGCCATCCCTGGGCCCTGCCTTCTGAGCTGACAGGAATATGATGGCCAGGACTACAAGTTTCCCTGCAGCATCAGTGATCCTTAGGTGAGAGAAGGGAATTTCCTCAAAAGGCCCAGGCACATGAATTTGAGGTTCCCTCCCCATTTACAACTTTCCCTTGCTAATTAACCAGTGCTTTTCCTTATGATTCTAAATGTTTAATTGTTCTGTTTCCAAATTCAGGTCCAAATTTTCTTCTGCTTTCCTAAATAAATTAATAGAGTCCTTCATCTGTCACATGGTATTTGTTTACTAGACATAGATTCCACCCTCCAAAGTACCCCACTCGCCAAGTGGGCACAACTTCCTTTGTGAGACTTGGCCTCAAGGGCTCCTGGGAGATGAGCTGAGGTTCATGACTCCTTATCTCTTTTCCTAAGAATGTCAGGTTTCTAAGGAGGAGTGAATACGTGGGAGTGATTTGTTAACTTTAAAGAGGAGAGGCAAGAATGTCTAAATCTGACTTAAAATATGGAAAATGGCCATCATACCACTGATAGAATTATGAGGTAGGGTCCTTGGGAGGTGCTTCAGTCACAAGGGTAGAGCCTCTCTGAATGAGATTAGTGACCTTATAATAAAGACCTGCAAAGACTCCCTCTCATTTCCTCCAAGTGAGGACATAGTGAGAAGACTGTCATTTGTGAACCAGGGAACAGGTCCTCACCAGACAGTCTACTAGGGCTTTGATCTTGGATTTCCCAGTCTCTATAACTGAGCTTAAACAAATTTCTGTTCATAAGCCACTCAGTACCCGTGAGTTTGAGTCAAGAAACTTGCAAGTGCAAACCCAGCCTGAGAAACTCAAAATAAAAGTAAAAAAGAGGCTAACAGCGTAGTTCAGCACTTGAATGTTTGCCTAGCATGCATGAGCCTCTGGATTGAATCCTCAAACCACCATCTCACACACACACACACACACACACACACACACACACACAGCCTCCTAAGCCATCCAGCCTCTGGCATTCTACTATAGGGACCTGAACATACTATCACATCAGCAAATATCTTTCAGTTCATATCAGGTCAGAGACTCTAACAAGCTCACTAAACCAGAGCAGTCAGGAGTGGAGAAGAAGCGAAGGCCTGGAAGAATTCCCTTCTTCTAGAACTGCACAGGCATAACAAGAAAGCAAGAAGGCACTGCCAGAGAGGCTGACAGCCAGAACCGAGCCAGATGGCCAAGGCTCCAGGGTAAAAGGATTTTTCCTGCTTCAAGTAGTGTATTGGTCATACCGTTGTTATGCGTGGGTGGAAGACAAAACTTTTGAGGGCTGGGAATGTAGCTCAGTGGCAATAAGTGCCTACCTGGCAAGGGCAGGGTCCTGAGTTCCTGGTACAAAAAAAAGAAAGACGATTTTGAGAGAAAGACACCAGCTCCAATATGCCCTGTGTGGACTTAAATCACATTATGTAACCTCTGATCAGGTAACAAGGCTTTCCAACCTGTGTGACGAAGTCAGAAGGACAAATTTCTACAATGCATCTAAAACAATGAGCGAATTTAGTGAGAACTCAACCTCTATTGTCTCTTCTCATATCATTGCTATTGTCATTTTCATTTTTACTACTATTTCCACTGGTGGGTCTAGAAGGCATCACTAATGCGCAAGCCGCACTTGGTAAATAATGAATGAATGAATAAATGAATGAGTGATCAAAGGAGCCAAGAATTGTCACAAGGCAGTCTTGGCCAACTGTGGGCTTAGTGGGTTCTGTAGTAAATTTCCTTGCAGCTTCATCTGTCTTTGAAAATATGTGTTGATTTTCAAATCAGTTTCAATATTACAATTTGCAGATTTTTCTAATATGCATCTAGAACACAAATTCCTTTCAGTGACAGAGATGTTACAGATGTTAATGTTAACGATAAATAGTTCCTTAGAAGTGGGAAACAGCACTTACTAATCCTCGTGCTAGGGAGATCTGTTTAAAATTTTAATTTTCTTTGTTGAAGGCTGAGACCTCAGGTTGTCACATTCACCCAGAGAAGAGATTTTTACAAGAGTAAATTGGAAAACTGGATTCCCAGCTTCCCAGGGACTGTGTGTCCCTTTTAAATGCCTGTTGAGCTCTACTTGAATAAAGGAAAAAAAGAGAAGACCCGCAGAGCTGAGCCATAGTGCAGCAGGTCAGGGAGAGGAGGCGCTTTTGGAAAGAGAGGCTACGCAGGAGCCTCTAGGAAACTCAGAGTGAGGGAACAGATGTGGGAAGACGGTAATTAACACCAGCAGTAGAGTGGAAATGAAGGTCAAGCTGGTGGAAAGCATCAGATAGTGACAAAATGACCTGGGACAACCAAGTGATGGGACAGCCACACGCATCTCAGTCACAGCCTTGAGCTTAGACACACAAGACGAGGTAAAGAGCTGAGTCTCTGATATCTCAGAAAAGGGCCCGTAAGACCCAGTGGAACACACTTGTGACTTCATGCTGGACTCCTTTCCTAGGACCTTGATCTCCTTATTCAGCTAATTATTTCTCTCTGCCTCCCAATCCAGCCCATCCCAGGGCTGGCTTTTAGTCTCTGACTTGGAGCCACAAGCTGGTTTCTTGCTACCTACCTAACTTTTATCTCTCAATTTCCTATCTGCCTAGCTACTGTCTTAGTCCTTATACTGTTTCTATAACTGAACACTTGCAAAATTCATAAATCTAAATCCTTCCTAAAGAATTGGAGTCTACTTAGGTTTTGAAGGCTGGGAAGGCCAAGGGCTTAGTGCCAGGACCTGTAGGGCTTTTGGGTAAGGGCTTCATACTACTTGAACTCAAAGGCAGAGAGCAGAAGGCCTGTGGACTCCTGCAGATGACATGGAACAGGGGCAAGGGACAGCCACATTTTATAACAGCCCTTTCTCAGGGGAACAAATCTCCTGCCAGAATTAATGTATTCACTTGAAAAAAGTTTTAATCATCTCTGCCAGTTAGCACCACTTTTCAACAGCACAAGTGAGAGACCTCCACTGGCCTGTGCTGCTGTTAGAGACCTTCTCTCCACAGGTTAGAGACCTGTTCCCTCACTCTGAGTTTCCTAGATGTTTCTATATAGCTTCTCTTTCCTAAAGCTCCTCTCTTCCCTGGCCTGCTACACTATGGCTAAACTCATTGGGATCCCAACCACAGCAACCATCTTCTAGGAAAACATGCATGATGGGTTCCAGACCTGCAGGTATGAGGCAGGGTGAGCTGAACATGGAGGACTGAGGGAGGAAAAGCAGCTGATGAGGCTGGAGGGAGAGGGC
This sequence comes from Capromys pilorides, assembly GCA_004027915.1. Taxonomy (NCBI): domain Eukaryota; kingdom Metazoa; phylum Chordata; class Mammalia; order Rodentia; family Capromyidae; genus Capromys; species Capromys pilorides. Next base: position 13,455 of record PVKN010009224.1, read on the forward strand.
AGAGCTGGCAGTAGGAGCTCATGAAGCCATCTGACCACAGATAGCAGCATGGGGCAGCTGGTCTCTAACACACTGGCTAACCTCTGTACTAGGAATCCCATTCTAGAATTAATCTCGTGAACCTACTGTTTGCATGCAAGATACTTTTTAAGGCTTTTGTTGTTTTTTTTAACATGATTCCTAATTTCAAAGATCTTTTTTTTTTTTTTTTTTTTGTATGGCCGGCTCAGCCTGCCCTGGGGGTGGGGCTGGCACAGCATGTGGTGCCAGGAATGGAATCACGGTCCCTGTGGTTGCCTAAGCTTTCTTAACCAGGTGCTTTAGACCACTGAGCCATCTCACCAGCCCGATTCCTAATTTCAAAAACAGCCAAATCTCATTTTGTCTTGCACCATGACCGTGTTATGGTCATTCCATTCTCACCTGCACACATTCCTAGTAATTGCACATTACATTTATACCGTCTCTAGTCTCACAGTGCACTCTTGACTATATCGCTTCCCCACTGTAAGAAGAAACATTTGTTTTTCTGAAGATCTCCACTCTTTCCAAAGAGGAGTCCCTCGCATGGACTCTACTGCTCCACAGCAGCACCATCCGTTGGTCCTTACTGCCTGTCCTCATGATTGTTTTCCCAAACTCTAAGGCCTTCCATTCCTACAGCCACCAGGGCCTGAGAGCTTTGAGAGTCCCATGCTCAGTTCCTGGAAAGAAAGAATCTGACTGCCTCAGCATGAACCCAGACTCTACGCCCCATCCGATCAGGGGGAACTGAGTCATCTGATGTGCACGGGCCACCAATCCTGCTCTCCAGACCAGGACTGACAGACGGTTCCAGAGAACGCAGCCCAGGCTACGCATGAACCCCAAGCTCGCCCCTTTCAAATCCCTTTTTCAAACATGACTATTGCAAGGCAACATTTACTTGTGGGGGCAGTTTTGTGAAGCTGAAGAAGTAATAAAGAAAAAGAAACCCATTAACACAATTCGACTCTAACTACATTGTTGCTGACTGCAGTTTAATTCTCAATGGCTTGTTATTCTTTAGTTAACTGGGAAGAAGAGACATTATAATTCTGAGGGTAAATGAGGAGATGGACCATAATTCAGATTATTGTTTGACTGAAGTCTCTAGGCCTGAATCAAAGTGATGAAACCAGGAAAATAGAGTGCATTTCAAAACAAAGTGCAGTTTATTGTATATGCAATCAAGCTATTGTTGGGGTTTCCATGTTTCTTAGGACCACGATCTAGCCATGGCCTCAAACCCCATACTTGTAAACAGCCCAGGATCTAGCCCAGAACTCCTACAATTTCAAAGTCACCTTTGTCTCCTAGGTCCTGCTTCCGTTACTTAGCTCAGTTTATGCATCAACCATCCATCTGCAGCTGCTGTATTTACCTCTTCTTTCTCCACTGTACGAAACTCAGAGATGGGCCCTGCCTCTCTCTTTTCTACCCCACCCGCCATCCAAAATAACCTGTACAAGGAGTGAATGTTTTACCAGATTTCTTGTCTCTGGGACAACATATCCAGTACTCCCAATTTAAAGGAAAAGAGGTTTGCTTTGACTAACATCTTCAAAAGTTTTGGCCCATGGCCAGCAGGCTCAGATACAGAAACAACACAGCGAAAGCACTTGTCATGGAGGAATAGCTGTTCACATCATGGAGGCCAGGAAGCAGATGGGGAAGAGAGGTACTAAGGTGGGAGATGTTCCCTTCCAGGTTACACCATCTCCACCAGGCCCTGCTGCCTCCTAGCTCTCACTGACTAAACTCACCAGTGGATGATTGTACTGACAGGTGGAACACTGCCACGATCCAGCCACCTTCAACAGCCCCACCACTGAACCCACGTGTGCTGGGGGACATCTCAGTTCTAAACCATAACAAGAGATGTCAGTAAAGGTGCAGGGAGACAGAAGCTGGCATCGCCACACTGGGCCTTTCCACTGCCACCTCATCGAGTGGTCAGCCCTGAGACATGGGGCTCTACCTTGATCTCAGCAGCACCATACAGAGAAGAGGAAGCTAAGAATGGGCAGACCTATAGGGTCACTAAAAAGAGGTCAGAAGACAGGGCAGAGAGTCTGCTGGAGACATCGCTATAGACAGTCTAGAAAGCAAGAGAACAACACAGCAGTGGGAATCTGTTGTGGCTTATACCCAGATGTTCCCCCAAAGCCTCATACACTCATAGATGGGGCTTTCCACAGCTGGATGGATCTAGAATGTGATGCTGGGGTTAAGGGTTCCTGACCCTGGATGGAGATGGCGCCGCCCAAAGAGTAGGGATCCTGGATGAACTGTAAAACAAGTTCACTTATTTGCTTGTTGCCTCTGCTGCTGCTTCTGAACCTAGGAATTGGGAGAGCTGGTTTGCCTATTGCTAGCTGCTTCCACTTGCTGACTCCTGCCTGTCTTCCTAGGAACTCTGTCTCTTTTGCCATGTCTCTCTGCCATGCTGTGTAGCCCTTGAGCCAGATGGTTATAGTCTAAATGAAATTGTCCCCAAATTGTGACCTAAATAAACCTTTCCTCCCCCAACTTGTGGATGTTGAGTTTTTGTCTCTGAAACTGGAAAAGTGACTAAGACAGAACCCCAGCCTACAAATTCTAAATTCAAATTTCTTCTACAGTCTTAAATTCTCTCTGCTAACAAAAATGAAGCAAAACAAAAAGCCAAAATATAGATATGATTTCCACACAAACCTATGAAACGCTCCTAAGAGCAGAACCATAGAAAAAAGGTCTTGACCCTACATCAAAAGATTATGCTTCTTTGTGTTTATTTTGATTTTTTATACTTAATTATATTTTAAAATTAATTCAACAGTGTCAAAGATGAAGCTAGGAATTGGGAAAACTGGTGCAGCGCTTCCTTAAGAGTCTTCTGTCTTGGACTCTCAGTCACAGTTGCAAAGCACAGGGCCCAAGAAGAGACCAGGACTGGGGCAGTGAGCTCAGATCTGGGTGGAGGGGAATAGGCTGAGTATAGGCCCTGAGCCTCAAGAAGAAACACAGGCGAACACAAGACTCAGGACAGTGCGCAGAAGTGGAGTCCTGTATTTGTATTGGAAGCTGGGATTTGGGCACCTGGATATCTCAGGCTCCCTTGTAGATTCTGAACTCTGGGTCTGGGTCTACCTGGTAGAATAGACTCAGCACCACAACAGGGCCTTACCAGGAAGGAGAGGCCAGGGCACACACTCAGGTGTAGCTCAGAGAGTGGGGCTGAAGCTCCAGGAGGGGACCTTCCCCCAACTCCAACTGGCAAAAGTGGACAAGATGGAATCATCGAGATTGGTGATCTGTGTCATTTTAGTGGAGAATGATGAGAAATAAGAGGGCCAGGGAGATAGCTCAGTGGAATAAGTGCTTGCCTGGCAAGTGCAAGGTCCTAAGTTTAATCCCTAGTACCGCAAAAAAAGAAAAAAAAATAGTTGTCTGCTTCAGTTTTGGCCAGCCAAATAGCTCAGCAGATTAAAGCATCTGCAAGGAGGAGCAGGAGCCGGGGGTTTGATCCCCGGGCCTGCCCTGCCAGCATGCCCCTGGCAATTGAGACTTGGCATAGTGGTGCACACCTGTAATCCCAGTTCTTTGGAGGCTGTTGTCTTAGTTACTCTTCTCTTTTGCTGGGACAAATACCCAACACTCAAGCTTAGGGAAGGAAAGGTTTATATGGCTCAGTTACTGGAGGTTTCATAGCTTAAAACAGCGTAAGTTACATAGCAAGAACTCGGGGGACTCTGTAAGTGTCTAGGATGATCTGCTCCATACCTCTCAGACAGACTGCTGGCCTTGGGGGGCGAGCAGAGCACATGCTGCCAGTTTAATGGTTCTTGTCTCTCTGGTCCCGCCCCTCAAGCCCCACCCTAGTCCTCTGGCCATGTCCCTCAAGCCTCTTGCTGCTCCTCAAGTGTTGACTGCTCCATGATTTACATGAGGCTTTGGGGGGACAGCTAGATATAAACTGTAACAGCTGCAAACAGGCGGATCACTCCGAGTCTGATCTAGTAGTGAGACCCTGCATACCCTGTAGACCTTCCCTAAAATGCAAAAAACAAAGAAAGAGAGAGAGAGAGAGAGAGAGAGAAAGAGAGAAAGAGAGAGGAGCATTTCTCAGCTTACAGATGCCAAGTTCAATGAAACCCCCATAGCAACTCAACTCTACCATAAAAACTAATATAATTATTTGTGAAGCCCCTTGAAAACCATGGCTATTGGGTGCTGAATGTCATGAGATATAAAACATTGGGAGGTGCATGTGCCCAATAGAACCTCACTTTAACTTCTGCAGGTAACATGTTCTCATCATTAATCCTAATGATGTACGCAATTCCTTAGCAGAGCACGTTGCATCAGTGCCCGTGTTTTCTATTTCTCTTATATTTCCATTTCAGCACTTTGAATTTTACCCCCTATAGTCTTTTTTCTTCATTTAAGGAAAAAGAAAAAAGCTTTGAATTAACCCCTTGTCAAGAAGGATCCATTAGAGAAAGAGACAGCCCCACCTTAACAGCTCTACTTTACGGAAAGAATGTTTTTTATTAGCTAAAGCTGTGCCCACCCACAATCATTTAAGATCTCACCAACTTCAGCAATAGCATCATTACCATAACAAACCTTAGAGTTCAATTTCATCCTCACCTTTCTTTAGAACTCATTTTAATCCACAGGAAAATCCTAAATCCATTGGGAAATACTTGGAGACTACAGGTTTGGTTAGAATCTAAATGATTATGAGAATTAACAAGCAATTTAATTTGATTCATCTGACAAAAGTCATCATGTAGGAAGCAGTCACTGAAAAGAACCCAAAAGCTGCAGGATGAGCTACATCGCTGTAGTTTTATCTTTATAACAGCCAAAATAGTGCGACCTCTGATTAAAAGGCCAACCCATCCCATCCTTAGGACACCAATCATGGTTATGCAATGCACTAGTCAATGTGGATGACCTTTACAAAGTACCACAGACTAAGACACCGAGCACACACCCATTGACCACAACTTTAAGGTTAGGGTCTCAGCAGGGTTGATCTCTGCTGAACTCTTCCTTGCGTGTCACCAGTCCACTTGTCTGTGACTTCACAGGGACCTTTTCTCTGTGCATTTGTGGACAAAGAAAGAGAGAGTGATCCAGTATCTCTTTCTCTTCTTAAATCAGAACTCTAACCTTATTGGGCTGGACTCACGCCAATGACCTGCCTTAACATTAGTTGTCTCCTGTCCCCACATCAGTCACACTGAATGAAGCTTAGGGTGTCAATGTAGAGTTTGGAGAGGTACAACTCAGTCCATAACAGGCAACATTAATGTTCCTGAAATGTAATTTCCAGTGTTTCAACATTATGGGGAGATTTTCTCTTTTTCTTCTCCTCCTCCCTACTCTTTCTCTTCTGCATTATTTTTTTACAATGCAGACTACTTCCCATTCCAAATAAGCCTTGTGGTAAATTAGAGAGCATTTTTCTTATTATTTCTCTTAAATGTATTAAATGTTTGCAATGCTTTCTTTAGTGAAAAGAGGACAATTCACAATTAACCTAACAAATCCAAAACAGATTCTTTTACATTCTAATATGCTTCAAAATATTCCCAATAATTCACATCTGCTTTTGGACCTCATCCAACTCAGCAGGGTAATAAAAATGCAAGTGGACCACATCAGGCCTGACTTCAGGGGTTTTATTACTGTGGTATATACAATCTTCGCAAATTTAACTGTATGCCCTTGAAAGTGGGGCAGACATGCACCCTATATAATACAGTTCTCAAACACAGTTGTTCAGTAAACTTTGCATTTTACCAAAATAGAGCAAAGTGCTCTCGCTGAGAAAGAAAATCTGACCAATAATGGACTTCCTGACAGACAACATAAGATGCAAGACTTCATCCTTCCTACAACTGACGGACAACTTACATTTCCAAGGATACTTTCGGCTCTGTGAGGTTTGCCTAATGACTTGCCTTCAAAAAGTATTGCCAAACCAAGACTCAATCTTTAAAATGTCTCATGAAAAGATATAAACAACAAAGTGAGACTTGAACTGGCCAACAGCAGAAAGAAAATAAAATTTTCCTACGAGAAGAAAGGACAATATTGCAGGGGGGAGGGTACAGCACAAACAGGGCCAGAGAAGCAAGCGTTGAGCAGCCAGCAGCAGCCAGGCTGTGGGCAGGAGCGAGGTGGGAACTGTCCGGATATGTGGCGACTTCTGCATTCTGTAGGTCCGCAGGCTCCCAAGTAGGGCTGAGCTACTGCCTGAAATCTTTGACTGCAAAGCACCTAGAAGGAGGCAAGGAAGGTAAACCGAAGAGGCCCCTTCATAGAGGTCAGGTAGAATAAAGCCTTGAGAAACAGACTCTCAAGCTGAATTGCTGTTACTCTTGAGATGATGCAGCAGCATCAGAGCAGCACCAGGTGTTAGCAGCCGAGTGTTAGGAACGTTATCTGGCAGAACCATGTGGGACCAAACCAGGGAGAGACTGCTCCGAGTTAATTAAGACAGAAGATTGAAAGAGTTCAGGTCTCAAGGAAAAATATCTACTCCAGAGGGCAAATATTTGGGGAGGTAAGAAGAAAAATACCCCATTTAAAGATATTTTACTGCAATTGTATGTTCAGTGGCCTTAAAATAAATTGTAGCCTATGTTTCAATAAATATATTAAAATTGACAATTATAATCTCTAACCTAAGTTTGAAAAGCCATCAGATTTATATTTTAGAAAAATTGAATTGCTATTGCAGAAAACACTTCAAAAGAGTACCATGATGAGCAAATATTTATACAACAACACAGTACGAATTTGCTAAATCTCTCTAAAAGAAAAGACATTTACAAAATTAACCTTAATGGCAGAAAAAATTTCCACCAAAGATGGACCTTTCCATCCTATGTTCTTCTGTCAAAATCAATGCAGGTAGGAAGAAAGAGCGCAAGCCTGAAAGGCAGATTTTTGTCGTAGTTTTGCTACCAATTCTTTGGCGGTACTGCTTTAGAAAACACTGCTCTGTAGTCCAAGGCGAATTGTTTGGGCCTAGCGCTAGATAAAGATAAACATTCAGGCTTCCAGGGACTGAAATCACAAGAGTGACGGGCAAAGTTCATAGGAGCCAAAAGACCCTGGTGCCAATTAAAACCCATACATCCCATCGCAGCAAGGAGGGAAGCTACTGAATAATTGAATAATCTCAAGCCATTCCAAAGGAGAATAAACAGATGATGGCCTGATCCCGTGGAGACTGAACGGAGCTGTGTGCATTAGAGTGCTCTATATTCTCTTCATACTTTGATTAATTATCCAGCTGTGCAACTGTCATTAACAAGGATATCTCTGAATCATGCAGCTCTGACAGTAACCAAATCTGGCTGTTCTTTTCATTTTTTTTTTTTCACATGGGTAAGCACCTTGCTGTTTGGAAGAGAGTTGCCTGGTATGTCACTTGAAACAAGAAAATGCTCCCTTTCACGACAGATGATAATGGGTCAGACTTCAGATTATTTTCCACTGTCCTGTGGACCAGCTTGTCTCAGGAGTGCACCTGACAGATGAGAGAAATCCACCTGCATGGAATTTGCTCTTCCACTGCAAAAGGTTGGGAAACACCAGGCCTGCGATGAGAGAGTCTGACATTCTTTCATCTTATTTGCTTACTTGTTTGTTTCTTCCTTTGTGCTAGAAGTCATCACCTTACCCCACCACTCCTAAAGGGGCTTGAACCTGTTGTTCACACGCAATGTGGTATTTCTCAAAGGATTATTTTAGTTGCAAAGTATGTAGGGCTTAAGCCAACAAAAATCACTACCGTTTTCTCCATCTACTAGTCCTGGTGAGAAATAAAGACATAGGAAGGAGAGGCTCCTGAAATAAAGCCATGCCAGGGGCTGCCTCTTCCACCAGCTTTTGGTAGCTGTGCCCGAAGTAGCTGGGTTCTTCAGTGAGTCACTTGCTCTTTTGCACCAAGGTCTATTCACTGATTAAGTCTGGGTAATGACGCATGTCTTCCCCTCTTCCAGGCAGCCTGTGCGACAGCCGTGCAACATGCTTCCTAGTACCCTAACTGCTTGCTCTGTTTCGCTGCCTCTTGCAATTGACCAGGACCTTCTGATTCATTCTGGCCAATAAAATGTACCTTCCATTCATCATTCCCCTTCTGCTTATGTGACAGTGTGGGCACCAACAGCCCCTCAGTTGGGCTTCCTGAGTCCACATGTACAACCGAGATCCCTTGGGTAAGGCCCCATGAGGAAGCACCAACCCTTGGTTTAGCTGAGCCTCCCTTTCATATCTGCCAAGGAAACTTCTCTTCACCCTTGGAAGTCATCTGAGTCCCTTTCTCCATGGCCCTGCGCTAGACAAGAATATCCGTGGAGCCTTGAAACTCCAGTGCCTAGTAGTCCTATATGCCTGTAAAGCACAGGCTTCAAGTTCCGGGGCAAAATGTTCCAGGATTCAACTCTCAAGCCCAGTGTCCATAGCTGTGTAGGCAAAATAGGGAACCTCAATTTTCCTTGCTTTAAAATGGAGTTAACATGAGATGCCTTAATATATAAGTGAGGTGCATGTGAAAAGGTTAGCACAGGGTGTGACATGCAGTGCAGATATGTGTCACGGGTGGCAAATTGGCCCTAAAAATCTTACAAGAGTCCAAGAGCCTCATACACAGTGCTGATCAATGTCCAATCTTCTGCAAGACCTGGAACAAGGTCTCTCACCTAGCAGGTATACAATAAATGCTTGATGAATGAGAAAAACAAATCCACCAATAAGTCATTGATATGATAAAAGAAAAAAAATCTTCCTGAGAAGTATAAAGAAAAACAATGGAAAAAAAAAGTTAAAAATATGTATGGGCAATGGGCAAATTTTTAAGAACTGTTTTGATTTGCGAAAATAAAGTAGATCCACCCTCAGCTTCCAGGCAGCCATTTTTATCTTTATTCATTCATTCATTCATTTGTGGTACTGGGGATCAAACTCAGGACCTCACACTTGCAAGGCAGGCACTTACGCCATAGAACTATCTCTCAGGCCCAAGGCAGCCATTTTTAGAGAGCACCTCTGGTGCACAAAGCCAAGATGTTCCTTATCCCCTGTCCACACACATATCCTCTTTATTCCTTGGGATTTTAGGATGCTTCTGCGAAACATTTACATTTTTAAAATTTAAGGGCAGATAAAATAGGCGAGACAATTCCAGATTTCTTCAGAAAGAAAACCAGGGACTTTCCTTTGTGATTTCTACATCACTTGACATTGCTGAGTAAAATAAAACAATAATAAATAAAACTTAAACCCAGGACATTAAGGTACAGACCAGCTCGAGAACGTCTTGTACGTGTCCATAAGAATGTGCCCCTTACTGGAACAGTTTTCTACTTTCCAGAAACTTCCTTCATCAGCTGGTCTTCCCAGGTTTTTATCCCTCTCTATTTTTAAGCAACAGCGACATCATGTGGTCATTCGGTAGCTAACTTGTCCTCTCTTCCTGCAGAATTTAAACAGGAAGAGTTAGGTCTGAAAAATATTCAGAGATTCTTAGGACCATTGTCTAATCCATCCTGTGGATCTCCAACAAGTTTTTGATACTGAGGATAGCAATGTGTAATACTAAAACCATGCTTGGAATGCCTTCTGGTCTTTTAGATGGGTGCTGCTTCTAATGTCATTTCAATTATTGCTATATTTTGCCTCAAGTAAATGTTTGTTTAAAAAAACAGAAAAGGTAATAAAAGAGAATAAGAGACAAAGAAAAATGTCATAGGATTGACCTGCTACAATTTTTTATATGATTAGATTTCTAAATTTCTGTGTAAAAATGTGCCACTGTTTTCTTTCCTCACATTCTATAGATATTTATTAGAATGTCACTGATTAATGGAAAATACCAGTTCCATGTTAAGTCTAAGGCATTTGGTATTCAGAAAAACAGTGATGTTAAGCTCAAGTATCCATGTTATAGAGTAACAGTATCACTAAGTTTCTCTTCCGGAGGGTTACAATGTAAGCTTGCAGACCAAATAATAGAGAAAAAGAAGGGCTATAAGGATAGCCAATATTTTGTCCCTAACCCTTCAAGGTCAAATTTTCTGTTCAAGAAGATTATGGAGCCATGGAGGAATGGGATCAGCAATGTATCATGTGCCTGAGTGTCACCTAGAGAGAAAACATTCTCTCAGGCTCTCACAGAACGCAAACTGGTCAAGCAATTGCCTTGACTCATCCAGATAGCTGACACTGACAAAAGTTCTACAAGATGCTGTACATGGTTTCAAGATTAATCCTGAGGGGATCTGACTGACTTTGTCAGATAAAAAAAGTTACATGTTTTGTTATGTAGGTCTTGCTTTAACTTGGCCTTAACCACCCAGTAGAGAAGTTTAACCATGAAGCATAAATAGTAATGCCAGATTAGTATGATGAGCTGTAAAAGGCTCAAGTCAATAGCTTCTGACATGGCTAGTTCTACCAATAACCCACTACTATTAGGGAATATTGGACTATGTATACAATCACTTTCTCTTAGTTGAATGAGAAGAAATACTAGTTCCAATAGTGTTTAGAAGAGTTATCATGTCTGCAT
>PVKN010009225.1:0-24050 GCA_004027915.1 Capromys pilorides
TGAGTGGGGGCAGCAATGAATGACCGTGTTGCTGCCCACTAGAATATATAGGTGTAGGGAAAAAGTCATTGCTCCCTGCACTGATGTGCAAAGAGCCCAGAGATATATGAGGGGATACAGGAAGAGAGTGGAAGGCACACCCGACAGTACTAAGACCTGCAAGCCCAAACCATGGAGCCAGCCATGCCCACCTTGTAGGAGTTGTGAGTCCTTGGACAAACACTGTCATTTTCTTAACTATAAAATCAGTGTGTCGGGCCGGCGAGATGGTTCAGTGGTCTAAAGCGCCTGCTTAGGAAAGCTCAGGCAACTGCAGGGACTGCGGTTCGATCCCCGGCACCACATGCTGTGCCAGCCCACACCACCAGGGCAGGCTGAGCCAGCCACAAAAAAATAAAAAATAAAATAAATAAACACAACAAGCAAACAAATAAATAAATAAAATTAAAAAAAAAAATCAGTGTGTCTTAAGGCACTGGTAAGGGGCGAGCATCATCTCAGGCTGCCATTTCCCTGTTGGGTCTGTGTCTGTACCCTAAAAGGATGAATGGCCTAGCATAGGAATGCTCTCTGTTCCATAGATACATATAAAGCACCTACTGTGTGCTGCACCCTGCCTGGGACATTATACAAACAACAGTGTTGACAGACTTGATTAGGACAGTGGACACTAATCAAATAGTGGCCCCCAAAAGGCACAGTGCATACAATTTAAGAGGTCAAGGCAAGCCAATTGAAAGTTACAGCTGAACCTGGGCAACTCAGCAAGACCCTGTACCAAAATGGGAGGGGGGGCAGGCAACTTAGATCCATGGTAGCAGTCTTACTAAGCATGTGACAGGCCACAGGCTCAATCCCCACTATCAGAAAGAAAAAAAAAAAGCCAAAGCCATTTATTACAGGAACCTTGTCTTGGTCGTTTTCCCAGATACTAGAATTACAGCAAGACTACTAGTGAAATCTGTGGTGTTGGCTTGCGAACAAGCCAATGGAAAGGAACTGAGAAGCCAGAAACAGACCTGTATTCATACTGACAAATGACAAACCCTACATGTAGATCAGGGAGTGACAAGCTTCCCTGTAAGGGATCTGGTGACACATATTCTGCTTTTCCTCTTAGCAGAACTGGGCCTTTATACTGAGCTTTATTTTTTGAGATAGGGTCTTGCCAAGTTGCTCAGGACGATCTTGAACTTGTAGTCTTCCTGCCTGAGCCTTCCATGGGTGAGCCCCATGCCCAGCCAGATAATACATACGCTTAGGTTTGTAGGCCACAGCGTCTGCTGCAGTTAACTCTGCTGCTGTAGTGGAAAAGCAGCTACACACAGCATTACCCATACATGAAGCAGTGCGGCCGTGTTCCCGTGTTCTAACAAAACCACAGGAAGTCAGTGGGCTAGATCTGCCTCGGGGCTTCAATTTACCAGCCACTGTTGTAGATAAATAGGGAAGGGACACTTAAGCGGTACTTGAGGTTATGGTATAAGCAGTTAAGTGGAATCCTGTGGAGTGATGCCCCATGAATGTTTTAGTACAATCTCCAGAACTTTTTTTTGTGGTACCAAGGTTCGAATTCATGGCCTTACACTTGCCAGGCAGGCACTTGTGCCACAGAGCTCTCTCTCCAGCCCTTTATCCCCAGAACTTTTGTTGTCGTACACACACAAAGGGGACCTTGTATATGTTTTAAGAATCCTCTGGAGAGGGGCACATGGCCTTGACTACTGGGGTAGGCCTAGCACGATCAGAAGGGTTCTTATATGGGAAAGAGGACAGAGAGGAAATGTAGTGATGGAGGCAGAGATTAGAGGGGTAAGGAATTTGGGCAGTTGGGACCAGCTAGAAAAGGCAAGGAAATGGATTCTCCAGAAAGTTTCCAGGCCTGTGGATTCTTTCATGTTAGACAAGCCTGATTTTGGACTACTGATCTCTAAAATGATATGAAAATAAACCTGTATTGTCTAAAAGCCACTAAGCTTGATCTGGTATACCAAAAATAGGGAATGAATATTAATCCTACTTCACACGAAACACACAAAGCAACCTAAGATCTAAATTTGAGGAAAACTCTTTAAGATACTTAGAAGGAAATAAGAGGATTATTTTAGTAACCACAGGAGCAAGAAAGTATCCTTGAGACAGAAGATGGAAATCATACCTCTGCATTACACAAAGCTGTCTTCCCCCAATTAGCACAAGTCAGCTGGTGCCATCAGGGACTGGTGTCTGTTTATACTAATCTCGTGTGGTGAACATGGTGGACAGAATAATGGACCTCACAGATGTTCATGTTTTCACCCCTGGAACCGGGGGATATGTGGCAAAGGGGAATCACAGTAAAAGAAATTTAAGGTTGTGAATCAACTGACCTTAAAACAAGATTTGAAAAGTGAGGGGGACAACCCGATTGGGACCCCCCCATCCCTCTCTGACAGGAGCTTTCTTTCCCCCAATGAATCAATTCTGCTCACAAAAAAATAAAAAACTGAGGCTGAGACAAGATTGCTGCGAGTTTGAGGCCAACCTGGGCTACATAGTGAATTTAAGACCAACCAGAACTACATAGCAAGACCATCTCGAAAACCCCCAAAATAAGTGGCGGAGGGCGGGGGGAATTTTAAAAAATCAAGGTATAGTGAGTACATGTACCTACTCCCTAATGGATGTAAATATCTAGTAACAAAAAAAAAAAAGATTCCAGGTGATTCAGGCAGACTCACTGTAGTCACAGGGTCTTTCAGTGTAATGATGACAGAGAAGGCAGTGTCAAACCCATGGGACATGGGGAAGATTAATTGGCCATCACTGGCCCTAAATCAGAATATAGTGTGGGGGCCACTAGAAGCTGGCAAACACATGAAAGCAGGGCCACCCTCACAGCTTGCAAAAGGATTGCAGAACCCTCCTTGCTGTTTAGCCCAGAGGACAGGGTGGCAGTGAGGGGTCAGCACCCCAAGTGAGCATGAACACACCACGAGGACACACAGCCCACTGCCACCTGCACTTGAGCAGTAACAAAACAGAGGTACAGAAAGAGGCGGCCAGGTCCCTGCAAGCCCTTGCTTGGTGTGGGCAAATCAGGAAAGGGCTTGGAATGTCCCAAAGGTCAGCTCTCACATTTGACTCTGCCCCACCCCCCAGACAAAGTCCAGGTTCCCTGAACTGCAGTTCAGAGCCCAATGGGGCTGCCCTGTCCAAAAGAACTTTCCAGGGTGACACAGCGCCCACTGCCTGCTGTCTACTGTAGAGGAGCTGCAGAATGGGACGTGTGTGGCCTGCACTACTGAGAAAGTCTGCATTTCACTTTCATTAACTAGCTGCCATGCCTGGTGGCTACCAGGTTCCCAGCTAACTGCCCTACAGCGTCTTCATAGAGGCAGCAAGGGGCCTCCAACTGCCTGTTCCTACTTCCCTTGCCCCACTGTGGCCCTGTCTACAGTGCCATCCTATCTTCTGCCCTGCTCTGACACCCCACTTGGTTGCCACCTTCAGTGTGGTGCAGCCTTCAGGATTTGGGGGAACTGATTAATATGCCCGTTCTGGGCTATGCGGTCCTGACTTGGACTACTATTTCAAAAAAAAAAAGATGTCTCTTCTTCAGACTCTGCCTCCTGGATTAGGTGATACTTGGGGACTGCTGCACACAGTGACCTCTGGAGGAAAGGCTCTACCCCTATGGGCTGAGACTGAGGCTAAGAGTGGCCAATTAAAGAAGCACCCTGCCTTCCAGCTCATGTCTCATAAAAGGGAAACCCAGATGCAGAAAAGGCTCGAGGGTCAGGACAAACTGAAGAGCAAGGTCGAGGGTCAAGGTTCCACCCCATGCCACCTCAGCACAGAGGCCCAGTTGACCACACAGCCAGGCCTTCTTCCTGGATCCCAGGACAGGTCATTAACCGTTTGACTGCTAAGGAGTGCTATCGCGATCTTCTTATGTTACTCCACAGCCAAATGGTTAAGGCAGCTCAGAGGCCTGGCCTTGGAGTAGAAGCAAAACCAAACGTGAGAGATAAGCCACAGCTTCTCGGAGCTTCAGCAGACTCCGGAGAGGGGCAGCCGTTCCAACCAGGTCACCTTTATTAAACTGTGTGTGTCTGTGTGCGCCTGGGCACACAAGTGCATGGCTCACGCCTGGGGCACCACCCCATAGAGCTGGTGGGGAAGTAACTTCTGCTTCTCGTTGCAACTGTAGATCCATCGGGGACGAACGAATGCCAGGGAAGGGTTGTCCATTAGGGCCTACAAGAACGTCCACATGGAAAGGGACAATCAAGGGATGGGGGGCAGTGAGGCGGACCAGGGTTCCCCGTTCCCTGCCCCCTTTTCCCTCCCGGGCTCACCTCCTCAAAGCTCGGATCCCATTCCTGTGCTGTGATCACAAACTGGACCCGGTCACTCATGTAGTCCTCGAGCTCGCTGGCAGCAGAAAGGAGGCAGAGCACAGGCCAGGTGTCAGCATCCGCTCTCTACACCTTCCTTCCTAGCCTCTCCCAGGTTCTGTCCTCTTTTCAGCACCTCCAGGTCCCCCATGTGCTGGTGAAGCCTCTGCTCTCCCACATACCAACCCCACTAAGCCACAGCGGCAAAGACCTTCACAGCAGTCACCTGGGGCCCAGCCCTTTTGTGTGTGTGTGTGTGTGTGTGGTGCGGGATCCTCACTTTAGAGAGGAGCCTGAGGAAGGCAATGCCCCAGACAGGCACTCATATCCCACACCTACGAGGGATGCCCCTTCTCTGCACTGTCCCCATCATGTCATGTCCCCTGTCCTCTCTTGGACCATCACTGTATCCCCAGACTGACCCGTTGAAGGCTGTGACATAGCGAATGAGCTTCCGCCGCTCATCCCCAGGGAACTCCCCGTACAGGAAGAAGTGCTTGCCCTGGAAGAAGTCTGAAGCAGACAGAGGAAGGGTGAATCTGAGGTCCTCTGGGCTCCACCCAGAGACAGAACTCATGGAGCCGAGCCAAGCCAATACATGGAAGTGGCCCAGTGGCTCCCAGGCCAGTGGCCTCTCAGAGCCTTTGGGGAGCCTAGCTGGTTTGTCCATTTCCTTGTCTGCCTCACTAACAGGAGATACGATGACTCATCGCAACATGCCTGTATACTCGGCTACAGCCCTCATCCGTGTGGCCCAGGAGGTCGCGCCAGAGCTGCTCCTACTCCGCCTGGGCAGCCTCGGTGTGGCGGCTGCCTTCTCACCATGTCCTCCAGGTGGCCCATTCTTCCCATTCTCTCAAGACTGGGCCATGTTAGGGTGTGGAGGATCCAAGTGCTTTCCTGTCATCAGCCATCAGAAGCTGGGGAACAGTGCCCTCAGCGTTCCAAAACCTTGCCTCCACTCAGACCCTGTTCCTGACCAGAAGCAGCTGTGGTTTCCCACCCGGCAGCGTTCCCATCTGCTTCCTTTCTTACATGCATACATCTGCACAGCATTCACGCTATGAGTGACATTAAAGTGAGCATACATGTGCCTACCACTGAGCTCCCAAGGACAGCAGTGTCCTTGTCACCTGGCAGACCCTGATGACACTTGTAAGGGAGTACCCGAGGGCTCACACTGGCAGTGTGAAGCAAGGGGAGCAGTGAGAACAAGTCAGGAAGCAACAAAAACAGAGGACGGAGAGGATGCAAGAGGGGAGGGGCAGGCCCAGACAAGCTGCAGACGCTGAGGCAGGGGGCAGGTGGGGCAGCAGGCTCCCAGGGCTGGCTGGGAGAGCCACTGCTGACAACTATAGGGCCAGGCTCTACACCAGGGGAGCAGAGGGATTTCCTACCCGGGAGCTCAGGAATTGGCTGGTCGGGGGTCTCCGGGCGGTCCTCACTGTCTGTGTTCTCATCTGTGGAGCCCGCATAGGGGTCCTCACCGTTCTCTTCCTGGCCAGGGGGCGGCCTGTGCTCCCTCTGCTCGGCCACCCTGGTGGGCAGAGAGCAGCAGAGTGGACATGCACAGTGAGCCACCACACCCAAGGCCAGGCCACCCTGACCTGAGCCCCAACTGACCTTCTCAGCTCATCCTCAGTGTCCCCAGACTCTTCCTCCCCATTGTCCCGACCTAGTGTAAACAGAAGACCAGTCAATGAGAGATGCACATGCTTTGTCTTCCAGGAATTCTGGTTACCCGACTGCTCACGTGAGCCTATACTCAGGCACCCCAAACTCGACCTCAGTTGACCTCCACATCTAATTATCTGAACCTGGGACCCCTCTGCTTCTACTCTGCTTGTCTATAATCCAGCTTTCTCTACCCTCAGACGGAGGGTCCAGGCCCAGCCTCCTCCCTCAGACCTGGGATACTGAATCCAACCCTCTTCTTGTAGTCTAACCTGATTTTTCCTCATCTGTGTCAGAATTTTCCTGGGGTCCTATTGAGGCTGCTTTGGTCTCTTTGGGGCTCAGGGGCTTCTGGGGTGAGCTGGGACCAGAAGCCAGGGGAGGCTTGGTTTTGGTCTGGGGGCGCTGAAAAGGGAGGGTGAGTGTGAACAGGTTTTAGAGTGGGTCTGAGTGGGGTTGCCTGGGGAGGCTGAGGAACCAGAGCAGTCCCATGTCATCCTCCCGATTTACCCTCTCCCACTGGGCAGGGGCAGCAGACCTTTCTTGGGAGCCTGGGGGCTCCATCCCTGCTGCTGCCGCTGGCACAGGCCCCCTCATCCTCACTGCTGGAGTCGGGCCCTGCCATGAGGTACCTGGGAGGAAAATGCAGGATCAGCCAAGCAGGGGTGCCAGTCTCCTAAGGGAGGTGGAGAGGCCGTGCAGGAGGTGGTGGCCATGGGCATTTACTAAACACTGAGGGCAAGGACCACCCTCCCCTGACCACAGAGCTCTGAGCACACCCTGTTTTCTCCCTCTTGAAGAAGAAAAGTCTTGCTTCAGAGAAGAAAACTTGGAAGCCATCTTCTTCTTCGGAAATCACTGTTAGTGTCATTAGGAAGATGCTTTTCCATCAAGGGAAAATTCTCAAAAGTAAACCCAGTTGGCCTCCTTATCCAGGGTTCCGCATCGCGTGACTCCCAGGCAGGCCCCTTTCCCGCATCGGCAGGGTCCCTGTGCCTCCTCTGCCTTTCAGAAGCCCGCTGACTCCAGGCACAGGGCAGGGGTGGCATGTGTGCTGCGTGTGCCACGTGGGTGCCACAGTGAGGCCTCACCTCTGGGAGGGCAGCCGCCGCCGCATGCGGTGACAGTCCAGCACCCACTCTTTGCGCACGATGCGGCCTCCAAGGCCCAGCACCTGGCTGTACTTGGGGGTATTCGCAAAGGCGCAGCTGTTTGGAGGCAGAATTGAGGGGTGTTGGTTAGATGTGATCTGACGGGTGGAGGAGATGGGGGGTGACAGAGAGAGGAAGGAAGAGCGAAGACAAGTCAGGCAGTGAGATACATGTGAGAGGAACACATCGATGAGAGACCAAGGGAGGAACAGAAGAATCACAGGCCACAGAGAGCCAGGCGCCAAGACAGCCAAAGGGGGACAGAGGCACAGGAGCATCGACAGTGAGAGAGAGCAGGTGAGGAGGAGGCGGGGAGGAGGAGGAGAACAACAGCCAGGTGTGGGGAGGACACAGGCCTACATGAGGTGGGTGCTGTCCGGGGTCCAGTCTGGCCTGTACTTGGCGCCCAGCTCCAGGGCCTTGTCCCGGAGCTCTGAGCGGAAGGGGTTCTGGAAGCCGCTCAGTACCACCACCACGCCTCGAAGGATCTTCCCCAGCTCCTGAGGGCCGCCTTGGGCTGCCTTGGGCTCAGCGCCTTCTCCCCGGGGCTTCGCTGGCACAGCCTTCTGCGCTGCTGCAGGGGTCGGGGCTGCAGCCGTGGTGCGGGTGGGAGCTGACACTGGGGACCCAAAGGGTAAAGATGCAGTCAGCACCACTGGGACTTCATGTTTTGCTCCTCCCTGCCCAGGCACAGGACCCCAGGCCCTGACTTAACAGGGTACCCAGCCAGCTTACATTTCGGTCTCTTGAGGACCGGAGGTGAGAGCTGGGCTGATGGCTTGCTGGGGGGCTTCCTTTCTTCTACATTCAAATCCAACTTCCTTTTCCCTTTGGGAGACTCCTGAGGCTGAGGAGGTGGGGATGAGCTGAGGCTCCCAACTTCACCTGCTCCCAGCCCCGCACCACAGCCTGATGACCTCACCTTAGAGGTGCTGCCCGCAGCCTTGGAGAGAGGAGACGTGCAGGCAGCGGCACTGGAGGCCTGGAGTGTAGCCGCTGCATAGCTGGGCCCTGTGGGGTCACTGGCTGTGGCTACAGAAGGAGAAAGTAGCACCCTAATGGGACAGCTGGACCCAGAGGCTCGTTAGTTCCTACCTATGAGGCCTAGCATCCTTCCCAAAACCTAGCGGTGATTCAGTTCAGATGCCAGCCTCCTCCCGCAGCCACAGGGACCAGGCCTACATCCTCCCCTGACCCAAGGGTCTAGGTCCTCACCTCTCAGACCCAGGAGGTAAGGGCCCTGCCCTCTACAGACCCAGGACTGGGTTCGACACTTACCTGGGGATGTCTTGTTTATCCTGCCAAAGAAGAGGGCCCCTGGTCTCAGGGAGCTGGCGCTCTCATCTTCCTCCTTCACCCGGAACTGGCCGAGCTTAGTGACTGTCCCCTTCTAAGGTCCCACAAGGTCAAGCCATGTGAGGGGTGATGGCAGGTGAGGGTGCAGAAATAAGAAGAAGGCTCTGGGACATTGCAGGTGGCACTTACCTGGGGTGGGACCTCTGCCTCCTCTTTGTCTGGAGGGCTATGAAGCCGTATAAAACTCAGGCCGTAGGGGGAGTCCTGGGAGAGCAGCGGTGGGAGTCAGGGCATTGGCTAAGGACAGAGCCTGACTCCAAGACCCTGTCACTTAGGCAGCCCCTTCATTTGCTATAGACACCCATGTCCAAGGAGAGGTCCTCAGGGTAACGATAGTGACACTAAACCTCTCTGCGCCCTAACGCTGGGCAGGCTCAGCTCTTCTGCCTGCACTGCCATGGGCAAAGTCTGCTGCCCGTGCAAGCGATTCCACCTCCACGTCCCCAGATTCCTGTCTAGGAATGGCAGGAATAACTTCTAAAACACAAAAATACTCCTGGTTCTTTTCCCCCTCTGCTGGCTGCACACAGACCCAGAAAAGGAGAGGAGCCTGGCTCCCTGAGTGACCTTAAAGAAGGCAGCTGACCAGCTTCACGGACAGCTTCAGGGACAAGGAGGACACCTATACTGTGGGTCTACTACACACGTGGGTTTCACAGTCACCGCAGCTTAGCATCCCCTGTCAGATCAGAAAACAGAGCCCAGGGAAGGCAGTCACTCGCCCAGCTTCACACGGCTGAAAAATGGCACAGGCAGGATCTGAACCCAGGGGCTGACTAAATCTCACGATGTTAACTCCTGGCCCACCGTACTAGACTTCCTCTGCTGAGCCGGCTCCCCTCCCTAACTCTGCGTGCCTAGACTTCCTCCAAACAACTAAGCTTCTCATGGGGGGCTGGATTCCAACCTGCTTCAGGGAACACAGGGACACAAGTCTGTGGCTTCCCCACAAGGCCCTTGCGTTGCAGCTCTCCACCCTGCCCATTACTGGTCCCTCAGTTCCCTGACCCTCAGCACCCACCCAAGGTACCTTGGTGTAGGGCTGGCTGCACACAATTTTGATCCGGTCCCAGCGCTTCTCAGCTGCTGCCCGGACCAGCTTATCAGGCCCAAAGATGCGAACACGGTTGGGGTTTGAGCCACTTCGGCTCTCAGCAGGGGACATGAAAGATGAAGTGACCAGGAGCACCTGGGCAGAAGAAAGCACAGTGACTGAGAACCAAAGCTGGCAAGGACAGGGAGGAGGGAGGAGAAGGGAGAGGAACAGGGGGAAGGGGAAGGAGAAGGGAGAGGAGGAAGAAGAGAAGGAGGAAGAAGAAAGAAGCCTGCTGTGAGTTCAAGGCCAGCTTGAACTACATAGCAAGGCGATGTCTCAGAATGGCAAAACAAAACATGTACTACCTCCCAACTTCCCCAAATATATACTTTGATACATAGTAACTGCATATATTAATGAGATACAGTCTGGCATTTCAATACAGGAACACGTGTAATGATCAGATCATGGAAACTGGCAGACCCATCACTCCAGCCATTTACACGTTTATCATTGCTTTCCACCAGGTCCCCCTAAAGTCTTGAGGCCAGAGGTGGGGCTTCTGGCACATGGCTGGATGATTCGGGCTCTGATCCACAGCATGGATTATAATGTGATGGCATTATTGAAGGTGATGGAAATGTAGGAGGCTGAAGAGAGTAGGTCGTGCAGATGTAACCTCGGGGACCACAGCCTGTCTCCCCCCCTTCTTTTCTGGATCTTTCCCTCTCTGCTCTCCCACTACCTTCAAAGAACTAAGCTTCTCCTGGGGGGGCTGGATTCCACACATTCAACCATCTGATCTCGAGAAAGCAGCCAAAACATACACTGACCAGACAGCCTCTTTAAAAAGTGGTGCTGGCAAACTGGCCATCCACCGGCAGGGGAGTGAATCCAGACTCATCCCTCTTATAAAGTATTACATTAAAATGAAGATGGATTAAAGATCTACATGTTCAAATAGAAACACTCAAGCTGCTGAAAGAAAAAAATAAAACTCTTAAAGACAGAGGCAAGGGAAAGATCTTCTGAATAGAGCCCAAACTGCACATGAGATGAGACGGAGTCAACAAATTAGATCACACTAAGTTAAAAAGCCTTTGTACGGCAAAGGAAGCAACCAAGAGAATAAACAGACAACCTACAGAATAGAAAAATTTTCCCAGCTATTTCTCCAACAGAGGTGTGACATCTAGAATATATAAAGAATTTTTAAAAAGTTAAGAGATCCCCTTCAAAATAAAAGACCCAATCAAAAAATAGGCAACCAAAACAGACACTTGGCAGAGGAAGACATACAAATGGCCAATAAATACATTAAAAAAAAAAAATTCACCATCTCAGGTCTCTAGATAAATGCAAATTAAAACAACACTGAAGGGCCACCAGTATAGCTCAGGGGACTAAGTGCTAGCTTAGGGAAGCACAGGGTCCAGGGTTCAATTCCTTGGCCCCGCCTGCTGCTGAGCCAGTGATGGAGTCTGGGCATGGTGGCGCACAACTGTAATCCCAGCACTTGGTAGGCAGGAAACAGGAGGAGCACTATGAGTCGGAGCTACACAGTGAGATCCTGCACAAAAAACACAAAACACAAACACTGAAGCTGGTGGTATGTGGTGGTGCACACCTGTAATCCCAGCATTTGTGAGGCTGAAGCAGAAGCCTCACTGCAACGAGCCCCTGTCTTTTTTTTTTTTTTTAAGGGAAAGGTCTACAGGGTGTTCAGGGTCTCACTACTAGGTTGGACTCACAGTGATCTGCCTGTTTACAGCCTCCCAAGAGCTGGGATTACAAGCATGTGTCACCACACCAACTCAACTGCTATCTCAGCGTACCTGGGGAGTGGGGCCAGCACAGCAGCATAGCAGGACCAGGAATCGAACCCATGATCCCTGCACCTGCTTGCAGGTGCTTTAATCCACTGAACTATTTGGCTGGCCCTGAAACCCTGTCTTAAGATAAAAACCAAATACAGAGATTCTATCTAGTCCAGAAAGCATGGCTATCATAAAAACAAATCAAATAACTGGCTACAGAGGGAAAAAGGAACGCTTCCCCACTGTGGGTGGGAGTGTAAACTATAACATTAAGGAAATTCCTCAAAAAATGAAAATTAGAAATTCTGTTCCACCCAGCTAATCCCCTTCTAGGTACCTTCCGAAAACAGTTAAAGAGCTCACAGCGCAGCAATACAGGAGCACCTGACAAGTAGCAGCACCACTTGTAACAGCTAAGCCGTGGAAGCAGACTGTACGTCTGTGGACCGACAAATGAAGTGTGGCATTTTTATACGGTGGAGTCTTGGCAAACAGGTACAGGGACACACGGGACAGAGGTCAGCACCTCACTGCCTGCTTACCTCATAGTCTTGCTCACCGGCCCCTCCAGCCGAGCTGCCCACCAGCACCTCTACGAAGGCCGAGCCGTCATTCCCGATGTCCACGCTGTGGATCTGCTCCTCTTTCTCCAGCTGTGGGCATGGAAAGGCCACTGTCAGTATTTGTTCTGCCCTTGGGCTAACCGCAGAAGGGACCAAAAGGAAGATGGACCGCATTGGGCCATCTCCCCTGGATGTCACCTCTGTGTTACCAGGAACCATGTCCCTAGCACACAGCAAGGACCACAACAGGAGTAGATGTCCTTGAATGAATGTGTCCACCCTGACCCTGCACAGACCTGCCTTCAGATCTAATTTCCTATCATCCAGGTCTTTTTTTTTTTTTATTGGAAATGGAACTCAGGTCCTTATGCTTGCCAGACTGGTACTTAGGCAGCTGAGCTATCTCCCCAGCCCAATTTTTTTTTGTCTTGAGACAGGGTCTCACTATGTAATCCAGGCTGGCTTTCAACTTGCAGAAATCGTCCTGTCTAATTCAGTTTCCCAAGTGCTGGGATTACAGGCACATGCCACCATGCCTGACCTGAGTAATTATTTTTGAAAGACAAGGGAAGTGCTTTCTGTAAAAAGGATTTTGCCTCAGGATCCGCCATGCTGGTCTGACAGCTGAAGGCACAGAAAGCTGTGTGTGGCTGCTGGGGAGTCGCAAAGGCTGGGGCGAGTCTCCCACCTTCCACTTTGGGGCTTTTTATTAGGATGGAGTGGCAAGTTACCACAAGCCTCAGAGGTGCCTGGTCCACCACCTCATGCTGCCTTCCCCTCCCCCTGGGGGTCAACCTGTTGCTCCCATCTGCTCTATCCCCTTCCAGCCAGGGGTCACCCAGACACTGCCTGCCCAGTGCCACACACAGGGCTATAGAAAAGCTGGACTCGGGTCTGAGTCCAGATCTAGCCCTGCCATTCCCATGCTGTACCCAGTGTCTCCAATTGGCAGTTTGCTCACACATGAAAGGGGAGGGTCACACTATTAACCCTCCTTCTGCAGGCAGCTGAGATGACCCACAACAGCAACTGCAGGTGGCATCTGGGTACTCACAATGTACCAGATTGTGAGTATCTGCCCTCTTCACAGCAGCCCTGGGAAGCAGGTACTGTAATTATGTCTAGGTCACACATGAGAAGTGGCAGGCAGGAAGTGGTTAGGTCACCTTACAGCTGTGTAAGCAAAGCTGAGGGGACCAGGCAGGCTGGTTAGAGCATGTACTCCAGCACCCAGCACCGCTGGCTAGCAGCTGTGACGGTGGCTGCAAAGGCAGGGCCTTCGCAAGGCTGAGCTCCGTGGACCACTGTAGCTGTGCCTGGCCCTGCTCCAACCCTGGGCTGCTCCCCTACCCCAGTGCCACCTGACCACTCTTCCTCACACCTTCTCACTGCCCCTAGTGCCTCTCTTGGGGTCTCTGCTGAGATGCCGCCTCTCCAGAGACAAGTACAGAGACCCTGCACCTGCTACCAGGTACCATTTTATTCCTAAGACAGTTGTACTTTCATTCATTGGCAGTGCTTGGTAGTGCATAAACACATATTCGTATTTGTCACCTTCTATTTGACTTTTAAACTCCATGAGAGCAGGGAACCCTACATATGAGCTGTTCTAGGCTGTGTATCTATGTCAAAAAGTGTCTGAACTGGGCCTGCTGGTACAAACTTGAAATCCCAGCACTCTGTGAGGCCAAGACAGAAGGATCACAAGTTTGAGCCCAGGCAGCTCAAAGAGATCCAGCCTCAAAACAATAAAATGGGGCTGTATAGCTAGACATGGTGGTACGAGCGTGGAGAAGCTGAAGCAGGAGGAACCCTACATATTCAAGGCTGGCCTGGGCTACACAGTGAGTCCAAGACCAGTCTGGACTACACAGCAAGACCCTCTGTTGCCACCTTCCCACAAATGAGGGGCTGGGGTACATTTCTGGGGGAGAGAACACACTTACTATGCATGAGGCCCTAAGTCTGGTCCCAGCACCAAAAGGAAAAAGAAGCTGCACTGATATATGCTATAATAGGAATGAACCTCAAAAACATGCTGGGCCAGTGAGACAGCTCAGCAGTCTAAAGTGCCTGCTTAGGCAAGCTTAGACAGGTGCAGGGGACCACAAAGGTGGGCTGAGCGGGCAAAAAAAAGAAAAAAACTAAGTAGGAGCTGGGGAGATAGCTCTGTGGCACAAGTGCCTGCCTGGCAAGTACAAGGTCATGAGTTTGAATCCTGGTCCCACAAAAAAAAAAACTAAGTAAAACAAAACACACCGAAGTCCACATATACATTTATGTGAAATGTCCAATAGGCAAAACCATAGTGACAGAAAATAGATCCACATAGCAGGGAGCAGAGTGGCTGTTGCTGGTTCTGGGGCTTCTTTTGGGGGTGACAAAAACACTGAGTTAAAGAGCGGCTATGGCTGCAGAACACTGTCAGCATACAGGACCAACGACAGGGCTGCACGGTTTACGTGTGGAGAGAATTTCACGTTCGGTGACATTTATTTCAAAAAACAAGTGAATGCTTCGCACAAGTTTTCTGTCAGGACATGGGTACAACCCAAAAGCAGTTTGTAAGCATGAGCCTTTGTCAGGCAGATGCACTGCATAAGTAAAACAAGCGGCATGCAGAAGGCAGGCCAAGGGCAGAGGGACACTGTGGAAGAACTGCTGCACTGCCATGAACTGCAAGGCCAGATATTGATGGAGACCACATCGCAGCAGCTCTACGGAGGTTTTCAATTAACCCACTGGCTTTCCATGTTTACTTGTCAGTCTGCCCAAGGCCAGGGGCCCTTGTCTGGTGATGGGCGGCAGGCTCCTACCAGCGAACCTCTGTGAGTCACTGGTCCCTACGGAGGCCTGTAATGGTGGGTGGAGCTCTGAGGCGTCAAAGGATAAAACAAGGTCACAGCTAAGGACACCTGGCTCCAACCTCAACTAGATAGACTATAGCCTCAGGCACCTTACTTCTGGGTGGAGACCTTCCTGGAGTTAATACAGCTCCCCTAAATTAACATAATGCATCCTTGGGTGGTTCCGCCCTTCTTGAGTACTCTCCTCCCTTCTCTAATAACCAAAAACATACAGGCAGTCCAGAGGAGATCTTGGTCTTAGCCTCCACAGAATCTTGAATTCTGAGAAAGGACTTTGGTCCTTCTGGACCCCTGACATCATACCATTTGTCCCTTTCATTTAGCCTTTGCCGTTCACTCATTTGCGAGATTTTAGACCTGCTCAATCTGTAATAACTAAAGGATGACATTAACCTGATAAGGTATCATTTGGACAGATCAGGGAGAAGTATAAGTGGTGACAGCACATTTCCATGACAAACTGTCATGGGGAAAACAGTATAGATACCTTGTTTTTCATTTTTCATGCACACTTGTATGCATACAAAACAAGCCAGGAAGGCCACACAATGAGCTGCTGAGAGTGGCTGCCTCAAGGGTGAGGCACTGGGTAGCAGGAGTAGGGGGTGGGGAGGCAGAGGTCAGAGGAAAAGGGGAGATTTTCTTTTTTCTTTTTATTGTGGCTGGTTCAGCCTACCCTGGGGATGGGACTGGCGCAGCATGTGGTGCTGGGGATTGAACCGCAGTCCTTGCGGTTGCCTAAACTTTCCTAAGCAGGTGCTTTAGACTGCTGAACCATCTCGCCCGCCCAAGGGGAAATTTTCTTTCTCATAAAGTCAAGTCATTCATCTGGCAGTTTACTAGAAGATTTAGAGCTCACTGCGGTTAGCTAGGGCAGCATGACTGAAGAGAAAAGTGGGTTGGTATCTGATACCTACGGAGAGGACGACTTTCCTTATCCAGGGCATAGTGAAGATGGTTACAAAGAAGAGGAAGATGAGAACAGCAGTCAGAAGATGGTGGCTCGGATGAGCTGCTGTCTACAGAAAGCTTCTGTGGTGACACACAGGGGTTCCACCTGGACTGGGGCCCAGCCATCCCCTCTGGGCTGGGAGTGATTGGCAAAGAGGCTGAACTCCCTGCCTGGGAGCAAGTAAGAGGTTGGTGACAAGAGCTTCCTGTGGCTACCGCAAACAAAAAAGTGTGGGGCTGTCACAAGCAGAGGGCTGAACCCCCGTGTGGCAATTTACAAGATGTTGCAAAACAGTTTTAGAGAAAACACAGGGTAGTGGGAGAACTCACAAAGGAGCCTACTGTCCTAGCATCCAGATATTTGTCATCAGTCACTTTCCAAGAACCCTAAAATCAGCATTGGGTGAATGTGGAGCTGCTGTGCACACGGGCACTGCCACACGCAACTAGATTTCCCTAGGCTTTCCACTACGGGCAAGCTGCCAACCGCAGCAGCGCTGGGCTCCCCACTGCTGTGCTTGCTGCGGTTCTTCCTCCTCGCAGCACTGGAAGGAACATGTGAAGTGAGATCTGATGCCTCCTCTGCTCAGAGCCTCCAGTGGCTCCAGTCTCATCCAGAGTAAAAGTCCTTACAGTGGCTCCTGAGCCTTGGACATCTGGGCCCACAAGCTCCTCTCCTACCTCTCTCGCCTTGCTGACCCCGCCCTGGGCACACAGACCTCCTTGTTGTTCCACCAATGTGTGGGGCACAGCCTGCTCTAGTGTGGCTCCCCAATATTGGCAGAGCTCATCTTACTCAAATGTCACCTTCTCACTTCCATCACTTCCCTTTAAAAAAAAAAAACAGGGTAAACTTACAATATTGTGTTTGCCTTTTTTACCAGAATCAAATTCAACCTTGCATTTGCCAGGCACTTAAACTGCTCCAGGTGCTTAAACCACTGTGCTATCTCCCTGTCCCCTTGACTTTCCTATCTAACTAAAACTCAGCTGGGGTATGGTGGCACACCCCTGTAATACACTTGGGAGGCTGAAGCAGGAGGATCGTTGCAAGCTTGAGGCCAGCCTGAACTGCATAAGGGAGAACCTGTCTTAAAAAGTCAAAAAGGGGCTGGTGAGATGGTTCAGCAGTCTAAAGCTCCTGCTTAGGAAAGCCGTAGGCAACCGCAGGGACCATGGTTCGATACCCGGCACCACATGCTGTGCCAGCCCCACCCCCAGAGCAGGCTGAGCTGGCCATACTAGAAAAAAAGTGCTTTATAAAAGTCAAAAAGGCTAGGGAAATAGCTCAGTGGTCTAAGTGCCTGCCTGGCAAGCACAGGAACCTGGTCTGGTCCCTGCTACCACATGCTGTACCAGCACAGCCAGTCACTGAAACTGGGCATGGTGGAGCATGCTTGTAATCCCAGTGCTAAAGAGGCTGAAACAGGAGGATCACTACAAGTCTGACCTGGGCAGTGGACCCCCTACAAATATGCAATTATTTTTTAAGTAAAAAAAAAAAAAAAAAAAGCCTCTGGCCCTTCTTGCCTTTCATTTCCGCCACGGCACTCATCATCTGATGAGTTTCAGCCACAGGAAGCCTGTCAGTCTTTCACTAATAATGTGAAAGCTCCACAGGACTGAGTATTTTATGTTTTGTGCTGCCCGTGGCTGTACGGGCTCAGACCCTAACACAGAGCATGGAATACAGAAGACACCTAATAAATACTTGCTGAATGAACTAATGAAAAAGTGAATCCACCTACACCCCCCCATAAAGTCCTGCCTCCATGCTGGCAGCCTCTACATCTGTCTCCTGGTTCATACCTGATTTCTATCTCCCAGCTGCTACCAGGAGTCACATCAGAGCTGGACACCACAGCCACAATGCACTGCCTGGCCAAGCTGCTCCCACTCGGGATGTCCTATTTTGGCCACAGCTCCAGTCCCCCCAGAGCAGAGGCTCCCGCTCCTTGCCCCTCTGGCGCCCCCTCTCTCTGTGTTCTGCCTCTTCGTCCAGTGTCTCTGGTCTACCTTTAGACTGGATGTCATTTCTCTGGGGTCACATGAATGAGATCTCAGCATCACCCCGTAATAAAATCACAAACCCTTCCCTTTATACAAACACCTACATGTTGACAGCATTTCTGCAGACATTATGTCACCATGCTTTCACAATCACCCTGGGCTTAGATTTGTGCCCCAGTGTACAGATCAGGGACTGCGTTTAGAGAAATAAGAAATTTGCCTGAGGTCACAGGATATGAGGAACAGTTGGATTTGAATCCAGTTCCTAAAACTAAACCCTCAGCAGTCTGGATCTTCCACCGTTTAAAAGACTGACTTTCAGAGAAATTGAGTAATTTCTGTGGGCCTCTGTTTCCTCATCTGTAAAACGGGAATAACAGATTGTAGGTGGTGTTTTTATAAGGACTCAATTAATTAAACCATGTGAGGTATGCAGAATGGTGACTGTCAGACTGTAATGTTAAATAATGTTAGCTTTTGTTGTTATTCTTATAT
Source organism: Capromys pilorides (assembly GCA_004027915.1). Lineage (NCBI taxonomy): Eukaryota > Metazoa > Chordata > Mammalia > Rodentia > Capromyidae > Capromys > Capromys pilorides. The sequence continues at coordinate 18,300 of PVKN010009225.1, forward strand.
GAAGATTTAGGAGATACATAACTGCAATCAGGAACTTTTGTGAGCCTGTATATTTCTCCTAAGAGGAAGATCCTCAGCTAATTCTCAAAAAGACTATGAGAACTACTGAGAAAAGACCTATAGCATGCTCAGTACCAGACACAATCATCTAAGTCTGTTTTTGTTTTGGTACTGGAAATCGAACTCAGGATCTTGCCAGGCAGGCTCTGAGCTATCTCCCTGGCAATCATGTAAGTCTTGCCCTCACAACCTCACCACTTTCTGTACCCAACACTGCTCCATTCAGAGCTAAAGAACGTGGTCAGGCTGGGGAGATAGCTCTGCGGCACAAGTGCCTGCCTGGCAAGTGCAAGGTTGTGAGTTCAAACCCTGGTCCTGCAAAAAAAAAAAAAAATTAAAACGTGTTATATACAATGTACCAACTCCAACTCCCCACCACAAATGTAAACATTATGTACTGCAAACACACACTAACAAAAATAAAACTTAACAACCACAAAACAGCAGGGCATGGTGGTGTACACCTGCGGTTGCAGCTACTAGAGTGGTTGGGATAGGAGAGTATTTGAGGTCAGCCTAGGCAACATAACAAGTCCTGCTTCAAAAGTTTTAAAATGGCTGGCAATGTAGCTCAGTGACAGGGTGTTTGCTTAGCATGGGTAAGGTCCTGGGTTCCATCCCCAAATGCTGGTGTGTGAGCATAATGCAGTATGATAACATTTTCAAAAATATCACACTCAGTTGTGAACTCAAATCTTAGCACTGTCACTTATTAGTGGTAATGCTCCTTATGGCAGCATACTTCTCAGGTAAGACATCCAAGACACCACCTGGCCTGGCAAAGTACAGATGTTCAAAAATGCATTAGTGGCCTGGGGAGATAGCTTTGTGGTCTAAGTGCCTGCCTGGCAAGTGCAAGGACCCGGGTTCAATCCCCACTACCACATGCCGTGCCTAGGAAGGCTGAGACAGGAGGATCACTATGAGTCTGAGCTGTGTAGCAAGCTCGAACTGTACCAAATAAATAAATAAATATTAAAAAAAAAAAAAACGCATTAGGGGGGCAGGAAGATAGCTCAGTAGAATAAGCACTTGCCTGGCAAGTGCAAGGTCCTGAGTTCAATCCATGGTACCAAAAAACAAAAAACAAAAAACAAAAAACACATTAGGGGCTGGTGAGATGGCTCAGTGGTCTAAAGTGCCTGCTTAGGCAAGCTTAGGCAACTGTAGGGACTGTAGTTGGATCCCCAGTTGGATCCCCGGTACCACATGCTGTACCAGCCCCACCCCCAGGGCACACTGAGCCAGCCAGAATATAAAAAACAAAAACAAAAACACCTTAGTTCCTTATCCCTGACAGCAACAACTGGTTTGGAATTCTACAGCCAGTATCTCAGGTCAAAGCTAGGCACAGTAACGCATGCCTGTAATCCCAGCACTTGGGAGGCTGAGGCAGAGGGATCAGTGCGAGTTTGAGACCAGCCTAGGCTACAAAAGTGAGCTCAAGGCCAGCCTGAACTGCATAGTGGGACCCTGTCTCAGAAAGACAGAAAAAAAAAAAAAATAAATAAAAAAAAGAAGAAGAAGAAAAAGAAGAAAAGGATCTCAGGTCAAGCCTCTCCTTCTTGTTTGCCCCCTTCCAATTCACAGGACCTAGGAATGGTGTTGGTGGTGAAAGCATGCACAAAAGGCTCAGAGGACCCCGAGGTATAGCTATTTGGCAAGTGTGAGGTTGTGAGCTCAATTCCTCATACAAAAAAAAAAAGAGGGGGGGGGGGGCGTGTGCCTCAGTGGACTAAAGCTCCTGCTTAGGCAGAGCGCAGCAGTCAGTTGGATCCTGGCCTGCTATTCCAGCCCTGTGCTGGGGGCGCACTGAGGCAGCAGCTAGGGCTGGGCATGGACAGTTGCAAGCACCTCTAATCCTAGCGCTTGGGAGGCTGTAAACAGGTGGATCACTGAGTCCGATCTACATAGTAAGACCCTGAATAACCTTTAGACCCTTCCCTAAAGAACAAAACAACAACAAAAAAAAAACCCAAGGCTCTCAGAACAAAGCCAGCCAACACTCCAGAAATGGTGGCTTAGACTGGCCACTTTATTCCCCTGCCCCCTGTCCATACAACTTCCATGCCTGAACCCAATGGAGGCAGGATACGTAGCAAATGATGCCTTCTGTTCCAGATGGGAAAACTGAGGCTCACAAGGTGAAAGCAACCTACTCCAGGCCACAAACTAGGTTTAGTCCTTGGGTCTCCTTTATCTCTGTTAATAGAGATTATGCAGTCTGCTATCCGGGTATGGAAACTGAGGGTCAGAAGGGAATGTGCCCCCGACTGCCGTTTGGCTCAGTAGAATCTGGACCCTAAGACTCCATACCCCTAGTAAGAAGGGGGTAGGGGGACGAAAGGATCACCTGTAGGACCACAGAGATGGACTTCTCGCCCGCCTTGGCTGCCCGCCATTTCCGGTAAGTGTCTGCCTTGAGAAGGTTTTCTGCACAGTGGGTCTGAAGACAAGAGTTGAAATGGAGTTAGGGCAGAGATGAGAGCCAGGGCCACAGCTCTCAGATTACTCCTTGGGGCCCTCCATGCCTTCGCGATACCCCAGATTTAAGTTCTCCCGTTAGTCCCCCCACACCCTGCCGCAAATTTCTCTCACAATACTTCCCCTGAAAGTTTCCTGTGGGCTCCCCCATTCCTGTCTCGCCGGAAGTTCCACAGAAACCCAAAAGTTTCCTAATTCCCTATCTCCTCCAAGATTCATTTTTAACTTCTCGAAATCGCCCCAGGACCCTCCTTGGACCTCTATGAAGTTCTCTTTCATACCCCAAAAAGTTCTTACGGAGCCCCCTGTATTCTCCTACGCCTGCCAACCTCCCCCCAACACCAGTTCCTCACCGAATCCTGGCTACTGCAGGACACGACGTGGCGGAGGCGGATCTCCGGCATGTCAAAGTCGTGGGATTCGCCTAGACTCGAGAGTGAGGAAGGGTCCGCTTTGGGGGGCGGGGAAGGGGAGCTCCCTGCGCGGGCTACGGTGCGCAAGCGCGCGAGGCCTGGGCCTTTCAAACAGCGGCGCGCCGCGCTCGCGTCGACTCTGCGCAGGCCCAGTAGCGCCGCTCCAGGGAGTGGCGCTGCGTTCCCTAGCAACGGAGATTTGTCTTTGGCTCCACCCCTCTCAGATTCCACCACTCTCTTGCGGATCTTCTGGAGGACTTTACATCCTGTTTTCTCGGTGCCTAGCAACAAGAGATGCCTCGGCGATTGGTACCCCCCAAAAATTCGACGTGCTCATTGGACAGCGTAGTCACTGGCCAAACAACGCTGGAAAGCCAGGGATAGCTGAGTATATTTTAGCAGGCAGCCTGGATCCTTGGCCCTTCGCACATAGATGAGAGGACTCTTCATATCGCAGACCTCTGAGGCCGGAGACCGGGGAAGGTCTATTAATAATGTATATTTCAAAAAAAATTTAAAAAGAAAAAAATATATTTCCAAACCAAATACACACCCACACACCCTGCCTAGAATGCTTCCACAAATGCCTCAGTTTGCCAATATACGACCTTTAGATCTTTGTTTCTCACTACGCCCGCCTCTGGCCTCTGACGGGCACCCATCTCTGTTCAGTCTCCTCAAAACCCAGAAGTGCAGTCCTAGGCGGGTTTGGGATAGTAACAGCCCAAACACAGAAGAGGAAGTATGAGTCAAGCACGCAAAGAAGGGAAGGGAGACAGGGCCCCGTCGCCGCGGGACGAGCCTGGACAAGCTGGGAGCTCCCATTCCACGCTAGGTGCCTCCTTGGGAAGACAGAGGAGAGGAGATCCTAGTCTATGCAATCGCTCTATACTTGCAGGGTCTCTAGTGACCCAACATTGAATTTGGTGGTGGGGTGGGGGGCGGGAAGCCGTGTGAATGTCAGAAAACAAATAACTTTTGGGGCCCTCAAGGAAGAGGGGGTTGCGAGTCCAGATTTCTAGGATCCCGGTGGAAAAGACTGAACACAAGATGCTGCGCTTCCTTTTGGATGCTGGTACCCGGAGGCTGAGGAGGACTGCCCTGGCTTCTGACCTCAGCTATTTTTCTCCCCATGGTGAAGGTGGGTGCGGTCCCGCCTCTCCTCAGCTTTTTATAAGGGCACAGGCCCCAGGTCTGCAGGTTCACATACCATGGGGTTCTCCACAAGACAGAACACCTTCCTGCTGGCCTTCACGCTGCTCTGCACCCTCGTGGGGCTGGGTAAGTGACGAGGGACCTGGATGGCTTCCTCAAATATGGGAAACAAGTCTATGAGCGAGCAGCAAAAGCGGGGGAAGAGGGACGTATTCAGAGAAGGCAGAAGATAAACACGAGAAAGCCTGGGGAGCAGGGGAAGAAGCACCTGATTGGATCCATCTGGGGGAGGGGCTGGGTACAGGTCCTGAATCCTCTGTCCTATAGGCAGGGTCTCTAGGAAATCAGGCCAGAGCTTGCTTAGAAAAGAACATCTTATCAAGTCAGGTAATCTTTTTCAAAAGGAAAGGGAGACTTCCTTTCTGAGTTCAGGAGTTCAAGCACTCAGCCCCTTCTTCCTCCTACCTGTAGATGCAGTACTCCAGGCAGTTTCATCTTGTCTAGGCCTCCGGAGTCCTCTAGCTGGCTCCTCTCTCAGGACCAAGAACTCCATCCACTCAGTGTCCCCCTCCTCCCCCACCCCACCTCACTTTTCTTCCTTGACTGGGATCCAGGTACCTCGGCCTGAGCTCCTACTCTCAACACAACATCTGGGCATAGGGGCACATGCTGGTAATCTCAGGACTTGGGAGGCTGAGGCAGGAAGACTGCCACATGTTCCGGGTTGGCCCTGGGCAACATCGTGACAGTAAGATTGGCCTCAAATTCGTAGTGAGACCCTGTCTCAGAAAACCTGTGCAGTACCTGCAAGGAGGAAAGCTCCACACCCAACACTCAAGAACCAGCTGGACCTGAAATTTCACAGAACTCCATGGAAACACTTGGCACGACCCCTCCCTGCCCCTGAGCTGGTTCAAGGACCCTGGCGTCCAAAGTCCCCGGCCTTGTAATTAGGCAAGCAGGCTCCAAGCAGAGTCCCTTCCCACCCCTGGAAGCCGCTTCACTGGCATCATCCTGGCTTCCTCTTCAGATTCTGGACAGTTCATCAATGCCCCACCCATGAAAAGCCAGGGTGACACCAGTTCCTGCCTCTCTCAGAGGCAAAAGTCTGTCTCCCCTATCTTATTTCTCTGTTTTAAGATAGGGTCTTGCTATGTACTGTGTTTCGGGCTGAACTTGAGCTCACTATGCAGCTCTAGTTGGTCATTCTCTCTCTTTCTCTCTCTCTCTCTCTCTCTCTCTCTCTCTCTCTCTCTCTCTCTCTCTCCAGGAATTGAACACAGGACCTCTCACTTGCCAGGCAGGCAATGTGTCACTAAGCTATATTCCTAGCCCTCAAGCTGATCTTGAACTAGCAAATATCTTCCTGCCTCAGCCTTGGGAGGGGTGGGATTACAGGCCTGCGACCCCACGCCTGGCTCCCCCACCCTTTTGAACTGCAGCGTTGAAATCGCGGTGTGAAGACCACATCAGTAACTCTAGCCCCTCCCCTCCCACCTGCTTGCAGGGTGCGGGCTAACCTGTGAGGTGTGTAACGGCCCAGAGAACACATGCAGCGGGAAAATGAAGCAGTGTGAGCAGGGCAAGGACGCGTGCGTGATTATCGTGAGCGAGTCCTACGAAAGTAGGAGGGCGTGGA
>PVKN010009226.1:0-23913 GCA_004027915.1 Capromys pilorides
TCCTGTAATAAATACCCATCAAGCATCTCCGTCTCTAACTGTTGTGCGCTGGCGAACACAGCTGAAATGAAATCCGAAGGTCCGACCCCGCGTTCCTTTTTATTACAGGGAGAAAGAAGGAACGAAAATTGTATCAGATTAGAAGATGTATGTCATGGCCGCACGTGGTGTCTGTCCTACGGCTGTCATCCAAGCACTGAGAGGCTGAAGCAGTAAAGTCAGGAATTCAAGGCTATCGGGGTCAGCGTAGGAAGAGTCTGTCTCAAAACAAGCAAGCTAAAAATCCTTGATTAGCGAATTTAAAATGGATGACCTCACCTCCTGGGAATGTCGCCGGGCTGCAACACACAGCTTTACCGACAGAGGGAGTCCGAGACCGCACGTTCAGCCAGCGGCCCGTTTGGGGGATTTGAAGCCAAATCTGCACCTTCCCGCCTTGCAGTAAAGGAGACACGGAGTGGGCCCTAGGAGGACAGTCCGAGCCTCGATGGGGAACGCCAAGCCCTCCGTTCAGAAGGCGGGAGTGGAGCTGGTAACTGCCCAATGCGAGGCGGGAGGCGCGGCTCAGTGGTGAGCGCTTGCCTAGCATGGGCGGGGTCCTTGCACTCATCACTTTATTTTATTTAAAAAGTAAAATACCTTGGCGTGGCGCTGCACACTTGTCGTCCCAGCCCCTGGAAGGCTGAAGCAGGAGGGTTGCTGCAAGTTAGAGGCCAGCCTGGACTATATGGGGAGACCCTGCGTCAAAATTAATTGATTCATTAACATAAAATAAGAGCCAGAAGAGATGGTGCACGCCTGTAATCCCAGTACTCCGGAAGCTGAGGCAGGAGGATCATTGGGAGTTCAATACCAGCCTGGGCTCCATAGTGAGCTCAAGGCCAGCCTGAACTGTATAGCAAGAACTATCAAAAACACCTAAGTAACCTGGGCGTGGTGGCGCACGCCTGTGATCCCAGCATTTGGAAGGCTGAGGCAGGAGGATTATTTCGAGTTCGAGACCAGACTGGGCTACAAAAGTGAGCTCAGGGCCAGCCTGAACTGCATAGCAAGACCTGTCTCAAAAAGACAAAAATAAAGAAAAGAAAAAAAAAAAACCAAATAAGTATTAAGAGGGCCAAGGATATAGGTCAGTGGCATAAGCGCCTGTCTGGCAAGCACAAGGTCCCAAGTTCAATCCCTGCCATTGCAAAAACAAAATAAATACACAAGAACGACAAAATTCCTGTAATGTTTTAACTTATAGCCATGAGCGGTTGGGGTGGAGTCTCACAAACCCTTGTAAAATGTGCTCTTCAGCCAGGCCTGGCAGGACAACCCATAACCTCCATTTTAATTTGCTTTGGTTCCGTTCGCTTTGGGGTTTTTTTTTTTGTTTGTTTGTTTGTTTTTGTCTTTTTGAGACAAGGTCTCACTATGCAGTTCAGGCTGGCCTTGAGCTCACTTTTGTAGCCCAGGCTGGTCTCAAAAACTCGCACTGATCCTCCTGTCTCAGTCTCCCTAGTGCTGGGATTACAGGCGTGCACCACCACGCCTGGCCCCATCACTTTGGTTTTTTGAGGCAGGGTCTCATGTAGTTAAGGCTGACCTTGTGCTCTCTGGATGCAGGCCTCTAACTCACAGCGATCCTCCTGCCTCAGCCTCCTGATGACAGCCGTGAACCACCAAGCAGCAAAGTATAACCCAGGATCCAGCACCCATGCTGGTGAGCCTAAAAGACCCCATCCCAGCCCCATCACAACAACTCAAAGACAGGAAACAGGCAAAACACTTAGTCTCCAGTAGGTTACTGGGACAAGCTCAAAGCCACTCTGCCCATCATGGTGGGGACAAGGGTCCCGAGAAAATGCAGGGACCCTTGGGAGGCAATGCCACCTCAGACCCTGCACTGAGACCTCCAAGGAAAATCCACACTAAAAACAACAGCAGACATGTCATCAGTCCCCCTTCCACCGCAGCCCAGGCAGGGAGGCAGCACACAGAAAATACCCAGCTGGCAGCGTGCTGGGGTGACACCTGAGCCCAGCATGCAGGAGGCCCCGAGTCTGTCCTCGGTACCCCAAGAGAAAGGGAAAGGAGTCAGGTCCTGCAGCCCAGACCCATCATCCCAGCACGCAGGAGGCTGAGGCAGCAGGGTCTTTAGTTTGAGCCCAGCCTGGACAAACATAGTCACTTAGCGAGACTACTTCAAAATAAAAAATAGAAAGGGTTGAGCGTGGAGCCCAGAGGAAAGGCCCTGCCATCAGTTCCCAGTGCAACAAGAAAAAAGAGGTGGTGGCGGTCTCCTAGACCCTGCACATACCAGGGTGTGGCCACTGGTCACCACAGACCCGGAGCCTGAGGAGCTGGGGCCCAACCTCAGCCGGAGCAGGTCCCTCCAGACACCTCCCTGCACCTGAAACTGCCCCTGCCTCCCTGCCCCTCCCTGCTGGGCGCTGAGTCCTGACCCAGAGAGAAGGACTGGGTCTCGGACACATCCAGGTTCCAGGACCTGCGTGGCGAGCTCCACCCCCAGCGTCTCTCTAAGTCACTAAACTGCCCAGATTCGGCTTAGACTTGGACATCTCCTGGCCTGTGTCGGCCTCCTGAGTGCTGAGATGAGACGCTTCCACCACCACACCTGGCCCTATTTGTTTATTTTGAAACAAGTTCTCCCTCAGATGCCCACATGGAGCTCAGCCCTGGAATCCTCCTGCCTCAGCCTGCTCGATGTTGAGGTGACAGGTGTGCACTCAGTGCCTGGCTAATGAATTTTGGTTCCTATAGCCACTGCCTAGTGGCAGCTGTGCGAGACAACAGGGCCATAAACAAACAGCTGTGCCCCCCTGGACGCCCACAGCAGGGGCGGAAGGAAAGCCAAGCCTCAGCAAGCTGGCCCAGGGGGAAAATCCTTCAATGACTGCAGCTGCAGGAAGGTGGGTGGAAACCTGCTGGCTCACACACGCAGCCTCTGGGGCCGCAGGGGAAACCACACGAGCACCCCTTGCCCTCATCACCACCCACAGGCTCCTCCCCCAGCCCTTATTTATTTATTTATTTATGTGTGTATGTATGTATGTATGTATTAGGGAAGGGTCTACAGGGTGTTCAGGGTCTCACTACTAGATCAGGCTTGTAGTGATCCACCTGCTTACAGCCTCCCAACAGCTGGGATTACATCAGCACGTCCCGGCCCCTGTGCCTGCTTGCAGGACTTTTAATCCCCTGAGCTATTTGGCTGGCCCTCCTAGCATTTATTATTTTATCTTATTTATTTTATTATTTTTATTTTTTTCCAGGATGGGTTCAAACTCCACAACCTTGCACTTGCCGGGCAGGCACTTGTGCCACAGAGCTATCTCCCCAGCCCCTTGTTTTTGTTCTGTTTTGAGACAGGATCTCCCTGTGCAGCCCAGGCTGGTCTCCTGCTCGAAGAGATCCTCCTGCCTCAGCCTGCAGAGTGCTGGGATGACAGGCGTGCCCCCAGGCCCGTCTGGTCCCAGGAATTACATCAGAAGCTCCTGCCCGAAGCTCCTGCCCGCACCTGAACACAGCACAGAGCACTGCGCTCATCCCATCAGGAGCCCAAGCTGACTCGCGCTGGGCCTGCATCGCCCGGGTGGCAGGATCCGACAACAGCAGGCAGATGCTGGGCACAGAGGGTCTACAGGGGGTCATCCCTGCACCCCTGGGGTTCCGTCATGATGGCTCCAAGCCACATCTGGAGAAAAATAAGAGGGGCATGGTGGCATACACCTGTCATTCCTGCGCTCTGGGAGGCCAAGGCAGGAGGATCCAAAGTTTGAGCTCAATTTGGTCAATTTATAGAGATCCTGCATCCGGTACTGGGGAGATAGCTCAGTAGAATGAGTATTTGCCTGGCAAGCATGAGGGTCTGAGTTCAATCCCTGGTTCTGCAAAATAAATTTTTAAAAAATAGTGATCCCTTATCAAAATAAAACCAAGAAAGAGCCAGGGATGGGGCTCAGAGCAGAGGCCCTGGGCTCACTCCATGTTGTGAAGAGGACCGCTGAGGGGCTCAGGGCTGGGGGGCCCGGGGAGGAGGAGAGGCTTGTGGATGGACGTCTGAGTCAGGCAGGACGGCTGGTGGCTGTGCAGGAGGCCCATCCCAGCCTCGGGGAACAGCAATGGCAGCGCAAACGTCCTGGGGCAGCAAATGGAGCCCCACCCCGTGGGGCCCTGGGTCCCCTCTATCTACATGGGGAAAAGATTTTCAAATGGTGGCCCGGACACACCCGCACTCAGTTTCCCCTTCTCCCCTTTGTCACCGTACTCCCATCCTGCCCCACAGGGGTTTCCTGCCCTGCCCTTGAAGCTCAAGACACTGTGGCAATTTGGGCTTCAGAGCCTGAGTCCCAGCCAGAGGGCAGAGGGGAAGTCCCCAGGTGGCCTGGGAAACCTGAGGCTGGGCTCACAGTCTCTCCCTCTCATCAGCTCTCTCCAGAAAGGAGTTTTGAAGCTCCATTCCCGAGTACAGGCCTGCATGCCTGTGACTGGAGCCCTGGGGAGGCTGAGGCAGGAGGACCACAGTGCAAAACCAGCCTAAATGATAGTGAGATCCTGTCTTCAATCGGTAAGGAAAACATAATGGATCCTGATCTAAGGACTGGGGTTAAAAAGCTCAAAAGCCTCTTCTGGGAGGCTGAAGCAGGAGGACTGCAAAGTTTAGCCTCAGCCTAGATAATATAATAAAATAGTGAAAAAAAAAAAAAAAATTCAAGGCCTAGGGGTGGAGCTCAGAGCCAAGGCCCTGTGTCAGTCCCTGGTACACTTCCTACTGGTCAGCTCCACAACAAGCCAATCCTGGACAAAGCTGAAAATTATCAGTCCTTTCATCGAACAACGCATTCCCTAGTCGCCCGCCCCCTCTCTGAGCCCCACGCCCTCCTACGTATCCACGCTCCAGCTTGGAACCCCTCAAACAGCCAGTGCTCAGCAAACCGCCCATCTCCGCAGCGGGACCACAAGGGTTAAGCCGAGGCTCAGGGTTCTCTGATTGACAGCCGGGCAGACAGCCTTCACGATTCGACCAATCAACAACTGTGGACGCGGCCCACGTGGGAAAGCGACCTCGGGATTGGCCGGCACCTTCAGTGGCCGCCAGCGGAGCCCGAGCCCACGTGCAGCTGCTGTTCTTCCTTTGAGGGGCTTCGAGAGCCAGAGGCAGTGGGCGGGGCCTGGGCAGTAGGGGGCGGGGCCCGACAGGTCAAAAGGCAACGTGGGCGGGCGACTTCCTCTTGGCCTAAACTTGGTGACCTCTGCGCCGGCCCCTGCACACTGGATGGGCAGGCTGTTTCCCCGAGGACGAGGACGCTAGAGGTCTCTTGAGGGTTGAACTGAAGCAAGGAGCAGCTTGCGTCTGGGAAGCGCTCAGGGAAGTCAGAGCTCTTTTCCAGCCTGATAAACTCTAGCTTCTTCCCTCCCTCCCGGGCTAACTCCTAGGCGCCCTTCAAAACCCACTGCCAAAGAACTGGGAACTCAAAACCAAGGTGCTTGGAGCGTGGTGGCACACACTTAACATCCTAGCACTTGGGAGGCTGAAGCAGGAAGATCGGTGCAAGTTCAAGACCAGCCTGGTCTGCAAAAAATGAGCTCAATACAATACCGGGCAAGGGGCTAGGGAGATGGCTCAGCGGTCTAAAGCTTTCGCTAGGAACTGGGGAGATAGCTCCGAGGCACAAGTGCCTGCCTGGCAAGTGCAAGGTCGTGAGTTTGAACCCCAGTCTCGCAAAAAATAAATAAATAAAGCGTTTGCTTAGGCGACCGCAGAGACCCTGGTTGGATCCCCTGCACCACATGCTGTGCCAGCCCCACCCCGCTAGGGCAGGCTGAGCCAGCCATAAAATCTCAACACTATAATCTCAACACTCTGAAGACCAAAGGAGGACTGTCTTGAGTTCAAGGCCAACCTAAACTACATAGCAAGACCGTACCTTAAACAAACTTAACAAAACCCCCATAAAAGTTAAAAAAAAAAATTTTTTTTTAAAGTGCTGATATAACTACGCGAGAAGGTCCTGGGGTTCAGTCCTGATGCTGGGGTCTGGGGTAAAGGGCTGTAGCTTTGGTGACAGGGGAATCAGTTCAGTTCCCAACTAGTTCAGGGCGAGGAGCCGAGGATCCGGGGTCCTTGCCTCCCTCGGGGCCCCCCCCCCCCACAGGCGATGGCGCCCCGGGCCTTGTCTGCCGTCAGCCCTGTGCTCACTGCAGCCCCCGTGCTCACACTGGAGCAGGAGCCACCGCCCTGCGAGCCGCGGCTGGGGGGCAGTTTAGACTCTGAGGCCCAATGCAAAATGAACGGAGCATTTGGGGGTCCAGCCTGCGATGTGTGTGTTTTTCCTATACCTACATATCTATGACAAAGTTTAGCCAGCTGTGGTGGGATTCTCCAACAATCCCAGTACTCAAGAGGATGAGGCAGGAGGATCTCTGTGAGTTCAAGGCCAGCTTGAACTAAACACCTTGCCTAAAAAAACAAAAATAGACACAATATATTTATTTATTTACTTACGTTTGTCTTTTTGAGACAGGGTCTTGCTATGCAGTTCAGGCTGGCCTTGAGCTCACTTTTGTAGCCCAGCCTGGCCTCAAACTTGCACCAATCCTCCTGCCTCAGCCTCCCAAGTGCTTCCAAGTATGCACCACCACGCCTGGCATATTTATTTATTTTTTAAATGTGTTTGGTACAGGGTCTCACTACGCAGCTCGGACTCCTAATGATCCCCTTGTTTTTACCTTCTCCAGTACCGGGATTGCGGGCATGTGCACCACCACACCAGGACTCAGTGGCTGGCTCGGTGCTCCCCAGGGTAGGTCCAGAACAGTATGTGGTGTGGGGGATCGAACCCCGGTCCCTGTGCTTGCCTAAACAGGCGCTTAGTCCACTGAGCCATCTTGCTGGCCCTTTATTTTTTAATTTTATTTTGTTACAATAAGCTATTTATAACAACCAATAATAAGATAATTATATTGTGATAAAAGTTATATGGTTTCCCCAAAGGCAAGATAAATATTAATATTTTGAGAATAGAGGTGGAGGGGGCTCCTACTTACATAACGAGAGAGAACGCAGAAAAAAATTTTAAAAATAAAATAAAGCCGGGCGTGGTGGCGCATGCCTATAATTCCAGCACTTGGGAGGCTGAGGCAGGAGGATCAGTGTGAGTTCGAGACCAGCCTGAGCTACAAAAGTGAGCTCAAGGCCAGCCTGAACTGATAATGAGACTCTGTCTCAAAAAGACAAAATAAAATAAAATAAAAAGTTTAAAAGAGGGGGAGGGGCAGAGAAAGCAGAACAACTCTTCTTCCATGCTGTCCGCTCTGGGCCTGTAGCGCCGCAGGGTGTAAGAGGGCTGCTGGGGATGAGGCAGGAGTGTGTCTGAGGCTTGGGTGTCCAGGGGAAACTGTGGGTTCTGTGGTTGGTTATTTGTGTTTGAGGCAAGGCCTCACTGTGTAGCCCAGGCTGGCCTTGAACTCTCAGCAATCCTCCTGCCTCAGCCTCCCAAGTGCAGGAATGGCAGGCACTCACCACCATGCCCAGCTGTCCCATGGTTTTCTAGAAGTTTCTTCGAACCAGTCCAGCAAGGCCCTGTGCCATCCATGATTTCTGACTCTCTGAGCTCTCAGGTACAGCGCTAAGGGTGCCAGAGGGTTTCCAGGACCAGGGCTGCAGGCGCGAGTTGTTCCAGGACCCTGCTGCTCCACCCCAGAAGGAGCCACCCTGCCCCATGGGCGCCTGCTGGAGCACCAGTCACACCTGCCCGACTTCAGCTCAAAATGTCCATTTTTCTTGTTCAACATAAATTCAGCAGGGCACGGTGGTGCACACCTGTAATCTGAGCACTCGGAAGCAGAGGCAGGAGGATCGTTGTGAGTTTGTGACCAGCCTGGGCTACAAAGTGAGCTCAAGGCCAGCCTGAACTGCAGAGCGAGACCCTGTCTCAAAAAAAAAAAAAAAAAAAAAAAAAAGAATTGACTTGCATTTCATTTGCTTTTATTTTTTGATATTGCATTAAAACTATCAAAGGCCCAGGGATGGGGCGCTCACCCGTCAACCCTGCGCTCTGGGACGCTGAGGCAGGAGGATTGAAAGTCTGAATTTACTCTCAGCATTTTAGGGATTTAGAAGACCTTGTCTCAAAATCAACAATAACAAGGCCTGAAGAGCAGCTCAGTTGGAAGGCCCCGGCTTCAGTCCTTAGCACTGTGGAGAAAAAAATCAAATGAGTCCCAGCAGCGTGCTCGACCCCACCTTTCTGCCTGGAGGCCCCGCCCCACCCCTGGGGAGAGGTCCCCGCAGTGGGTACCTGCACCTTCTGCAGAGCAGCCCCTCCACTCTGGGGGACCATGCCGGGCTGTAGCCGGGGTCCCTAGTCCCCCACGCGCCAGTAAGCCCGCCCTCCAGTTCAGGCCATCAGAGGATCCTCCCCTTGGGCACATACATTTTTGTTGTTTTTTTGAGACAAGGTCTCCTAAGTAGTTCAAACTGGCCTTGAACGCATGGGGAGGAACCCACAGTGGCCTTGAACTCACTCTGCCTGGGCCTCTAGAATGCAGGGGTGACAGCCGTGCACCACCATGCCTGCTTTGGGCAAGCAAATTAACCCTCTGATTTCTTTTTTATCTTAATAGAAAATCTTATTATATTTTATTTTTTATATTATGGCCGGCTCAGCCTGCCCTGGGGGTGGGCAGCATGTTGTGCCAGGGATCAAACCGAGGTCCCTGTGGCTGATTTCTTTCCGTGCACTTTTCTTTTCTCTCTTTCTTTCTTTCTTTCTTTCTTTCTTTCTTTCTTTCTTTCTTTCTTTCTCTTTCTTTCTTTCTTTCTTTTTCTTCCTTCCTTCCTTCCTTCCTTTCTCTCTTTTTCTTTCTGTCTTTCTTTCTTTTTTTAGGTACTAGGGATTGAACTCAGGACCTTGTGCTTGCCAGGCAAGCACTTATTCTACTAAGCTATCTCCCCAGCCCTCTGTGCACTTTTCAAAAGTAAATCTTGCTAGTTGGTTGTGGTGGCAAACACCTGTGCCAGGTGACATAGTCTAGACAAGAGGAAAGAGAGAAAAGCCTTCTTACTTTTTAGCTCAGGCAGGGCTTTGGGGGAAGTCTTGCTTAGGCCAAAGCGTGCATAATTAAATTCGCCCCTCAACCCTGGAGAGAAGGGCAGGTGACACCCCACGCCCAGGGCTGCACAGGCGAAGGCCCTGAGGCTGGCTTGGGCTAGGGCAGAGGCGGGGAGGAGCAGGGCCAGGGTGCAACCTTTAGCAACCTTGAGGTGGAATCCAGAGCCCACCCGGGGCTCTCCCTGGGCGTGGCGGGTGCGGCAGCCTATTAAAGCAGAGGATCTGAGAGCCTGCTGGGTCACGCAGGGTCTCACGGCAGGAGGAAGATTCTACATGGGGTCCCAGCTGGCCACTTCTACTCCCACCCTGACCCAGACCCCACAGACCACCCCGCGACCCCCCCACCTTGGTCAGGTTCGCCATCGTAAGCCACGGATGAATCCTCAAGGCAAAGATCAGGTGTGTGGGTGCAGAGCTGGGGGAGATGGGGAGGGAAGTGGGCCACGGAGGGCCAGGACCCTGACCTGGGGTGTCCCCCATCTTAGTGAAGCCCCACATTTTCCCCTTCTACTGGGTATGGAACCTGGGGCCTTGGGGCAGAGCTGCCACCCCCAGCTGTTTTTATTTTGAAACAGTGTCGCTAAGTGGCCTAGGCTGAGCGCCAGGGCTGACCCTCCTGCCTCAGCCTCCTAGACTGTGGGGATGACCGAGCTGCGTTTGGGGCTGCCTGTTCTGTCCCCAGCCTTTCTGGGCTTTAGGCTTGGGCCCAGGTGGCCCTGGGGACCCGTCACACGGTCAGGAGGGATTCGCGTGGGCCCTGTCTCAGCAGGCGTGTGCCTATCTTCTGTTCCTGCCCGTCCTCCTGCCACCTGGCCCTTTCTCCTGGGCACTGGCAGGCCTCCCGCCTGTGCCAGCTGTGACTGGCAGGGGGCCAGGGCCCGTCCGCAGCCTAGCAGCGCTGGGTGGGCGGCTGGGAGGCAGGAAGCAGCCAGAACACAGCCATTCATTCAGCAGACACTTGGTCGTCACCTGCCTGCCCACGGGAAATGGCAATGCCGGGGCCCTGGGGGAGGGGAGCCTGGCCTGCTGCTCACTGTAGGGCAGTTTGGGTTGGGCAGGAGTGGAGAAGGGGGCAGGGGAAAAGCTGACTGCGAAGGTGGCGTTGGAGGAAAGGTCAGAGCCCTGCTGTGGAGGGCCCGAGCAGAGGGAGTAGGGGAGGTGGAGAGAGGAGGGGCGGCCATGCAGGAGGACCTGGGTTTGGGCTCAGGGAGGTGGGAGACATGGAAGGCTGAGGGCAAAGAAGGGATCCCTCAGGTTCACTGTGGCTGCTGTGGAAATGCCAGCGGTGAACAGTGAGGACTTCAGCGTGGTTGGCATGGTGGCGTCTGCCTGTCATCCCAGCACTCTGGGAGGCTGAGGCAGGAGGATCACAAATTTTGAGCCCAATCTGGGCAATTTAGAGACATAGTGAGATCCTGTCTCAGTTTTGCTTTTTTTTTTTTTTTTTTGAGACAGGTTGTTGTGGCATAGGCCAGCCTGACCTGGAATTCAGGGCGATCCTCCTGCCTCGGCCTCCAGAGTGCTGGGATGGCAGGCCTTCACCACTACATCCAAGTCGGAATTTTAATGTGGGCTGCGAAGTAGCTGGGCGTGAAGCCCTTGGCTTCAGTCCTCATTATCATGCCAAAAGAAAATAAATCATGGACTGGTGGATGTGTTTTGGGGCGGACCCCTAGCAATCGCCAGAGGCTGAAAGACCTGGGGGCCTCCAGAGGACTCCTTTCTGTTCTGGTTCCGCCCTGCTCTGCAGCTGCGCTGCGCTTCACTAATCCCAGCGAGCAGCGCACAGCCCTAGGCCCTGGGGAGCCGCTGCGCAAGGGCAGCCGCGCGGAAAAGCCCCCTGTAAATCTCACGTTAAGGAGGCCGTGAGATGGGGGCTCCCTAGGGCTTCCGACGCCTCTTATCTACCACTGCGGGGAGGCTGCCAGGGCTCAGTGCAGGCTCCACCGCCCTCTGGGTCCTGATCCGCACCCCCAACATCCAGGCGAGAATCGAGCAGGGAAATTGTTGGCTTCCGTTTTTCCCTGTGGGCGGGGAGGCCCGTGACTGAACCACAGGGAGCTTTGGCCCCCCGCAGGTAGGGCTGACGCTGAGCAGGTGGCCCGAAGGCACTTTCCTTTTTTTTTTTTGTCTTTTTGAGACAGGGTCTCGCTATGCAGTTCAGGCTGGCCTTGAGCTCACTTTTGTAGCTCAGGCTGTTATCAAACTCGCACTGATCCTCCTGCCTCAGCCTCCCAAGTGCTGGGATTACAGGTGTGCGCCACCATCCGGGGCCTTCACTCAGCTATATCGTCAGCCTTTGTTCATTTATTTATTTATTTATTTATTTTGAGATAAGGCCTCGCTGGGCAACCTAGACTGCCTTTGAACTCCTGGTAAGATAATCTTCCTGTCTTAGTCTCAGAGTGCTGGGATTGCCAGCAAAGGATGGGCTACCACGCCCAGCATAGCTTTTAATTTTTTTTTATAGATTTATTTTATTTATTTATTTACTTATTATGGCTGGCTCAGCCTGCCCTGGAGCTGGGGCTGGCACAGCATGTGGTGTTAGGGATCGAACTGCAGTCCTTCCAATTCCTAAGTTTTCCTAAGCAGGAGCTTTAGACCACTGAACCATCTTACAGGCCCCATAGTTTTTAATTTTGAGATTGAATCTCATCGGGCTGTTACATTGCCCCAAGTCTGGCTGCAGAGCATGATCCTCCTGCCTCAGCCTCCCTGAGTCCTGAGGATTATGGGTGTGTGCACACCTGGGATGACACACCTGCCCCTCTAGGTGATCTGCATGACTCAGCCTTCCCAGGCTTTGGTGTTCCCTTTTGTTTTTTTGTTTTTAGGTGAGGCTTTGTTAAATTTCCAGTCTGTATAAAAACTCAAAATTCTGCCTCAGCCTCCCAAGCAATTGGGATTACAGATGTGGCCTGCCCCACCTGGTTTATGTGTCTTCCATTTATTTGTTTTTTGTCTTTTTGAGACAGGGTCTCACTATGCAGTTCAGGCTGGCCTTGAGCTCACTTTTGTAGCTCATGCTGGTTTTGAACTTGTACTGATCCTCCTGCCTCAGCCTCCCAAGTGCTGGGATTATAGGTGTGCGCCACCATGTCCGGCCATGTCTTCCATTTAAAAGGAAGTTAAACACTGTCCCCAAGCTGGGTTTGGTGACACATGCCTGTCATCCCAGCACTAGGGTTGAGGAAGAAGACTGCAAATCCCAGACCCACCTGGGCCCACTTCATGACCTGGCAGGAGTCCTCCCCAAATCAGGAGGCCAGGGGTAACGCAGGGTGCAGGGTCTGGGTTCAGTTGCCCAGTACCATGAGTCAATCAAAAGCCACGACCCAAGTAGGGGCAGCCAGACTGTAAGCATTGGTGGCTGCCCCCAGAATTGCTGCGGTCATCGCCCATGCGGGAAGGGGTCGGATCCGGAATCCTCTGCTGCTATCAGAATTCCCGGATGTGCCGGTACCTCCTGTTACACAGTCTGGCGAGTGCACTGGGCTCGGCACGTGTCCCCATACACACCAAATCCCTGGGAAGTGTGTAGACTATCCGGGACAGTGTAAAAGCCATGTGTACTGCTGCTATACTGTATTGGGGTGGCTACAAGGAATCGAACTAGGACCTTGTGCTTGCCAAGCAGGTGCTTGTGCCCCTGAGCTATATCCTCAGCCCTATAGTGTATTTTTTGGAAACAACTCTTGCTCGGTACCCCAGCTGGCCTCACAGCAATTCTCCTGCCCCAGTTTCCTGAGTGCTGGGATAACAGGAGTATTGCTGTATTATATAGGAAAAATGATAAGAAAAAACGTCCACCTCTGGTACAGGCGAGGTTGCTCTGCAGTTCCACATGCCGGGAGGTGGTCTGGCCTGGGCCTCTTCACTGTTAAATCTTCACAGCTTGCCAGTGTGTAGGGAGCTCACGGCCAGCCTGAACTGTGAGACCCTCTCTTAAAACACCAAAAAAAGCTGCGCATGGAGTTGTTCCTTTCTTTAATCTTTCTTTCTTTCTTTATGGTATGGCCGGCTCAGCCTGCCCTGGGGGTGGGGCTGGCGCAACATGTGGTGCGGGGGACCGAACTGCAGTCCCTGTGGCTGCCCAAGCAGGGGCTCTAGACCGCCGAGCTACCTTGCCAGCCCCTGGAGTTGTTACTTACTTTAAGTATCTTAGATTAACAATATCACCGATGTCTTCATCCCTTCGTTGTGCCCACTAGAATACTCAACTCTGACACACCAGCGAGTCACATACTAGGTTGTGCCAGTGGAGATTGTTTTCTGCTCAAAAGGAAAAACTTTGTCATCAGCACTGGGGACGGAGCCCAGGGCCTTCCCACTGCGCTGCGCCACCACCACACCGTCGTTTTTTCTTTGTTCTGTTGTGGGGTGTTGCAGGCGCCTTAGCTGCTCGGGCAGGGGAATGGAACTTGCTGTCCGCCTGCCTCAGCCTGCCAAGCCCTGGCTCGGCAGGACTGTGCCACCCCACCCGGCCTTCTCCTGTTCATGCACAGGGAAGTGGGGCTGTTCGGGGTTTCCAGGCTTTAGCTGGTGAGGTCTCCTTATCACAGCTCCATGACCTTCTAGGTAGGGAGTCCCTTGGAGCGCCCAGCCTCCTGCGGGAAACAGTTCAAGCAGAAAGAGAGGGAGCCGGTGTCCCGTAGGACCCCAGAGGTGGAGAAGGTTGTGTGGGCGAAGCAGTGGTGGCCCCCCAGGGCAGAGGACAACCTGCCAGAGCCGGGGCCCTTCCCGCCAACATCCTGGGGGGCTGAGCAGCCAAATGACCTCACCCAGGACCTCAGGGGGACTTTTGCTTACAAAAAGGTGGCAGCCCTGAGTCCCAAAAGTAAGTGTCCCTTGGGGGTGGGGGAAGCCTTAGGCCAGGTCCAGGGGTGAGGCTAATAACCTTGCTATGTGACTCTCTCTCCTGCTGCCTCCGGTTGCTGTGGCAACAGAGTGGGAGCCAGGCCTGGTGAGTAAACACCTCTCGGTCCTCTGTCCTCCCCCAGACCTGGGGGTGGGTGCGCCGGGCCCTGGGTCCTTGAGGGAGGGGCCCCCAGGAGAACGCAGGACGTTACTCAGGATGGCGGCCCTTCCTGCGACAGGGGAAAGGTGGGAGCCTGAGTAGGGGCCAAGTTGGGAACCCTGTGCCTGGCACCTTGGGGTGCGCCAGCACCCAGGCCCAGGATGTGCATAGCGCTGTGACAACTCCCAGCTCCTGCAACGGCCAGCAGAAAGGCGAGCGCCCCACGCTGCGGGACTCGGAGTCAGAGGACCTGTGTAAGGGGCCGCTGGGGGACGGAAGGGGACCCCCACCTCGCAGGGCTCAGTTCCTGCTCAGTCGCCCTCGTCTCTGTCCAGTTAGTGACTCCTGGGAGGACCTCGCAGAGGCCTTCAAGAGCCCCAGTGCCGCCCAGGTGAGACTCCCACCAGGCGTGCCCTGCCTGGGGTGCAGTGGGAGGACGCTGGACAGCCACCTTCTTGTCCCTGCAGGCGCCCCGCAAAGAAGCCCACCCAGTGTTCCTGAAGCCCATGTGAGTGTCTTCCCTGTCCCTTTGGTCAGGGGAGACCGGCCATCTGTCTCTGCATCCCCAGTGGTGTCACCTGGGTCCTTCCTGCCGTCACCAGGCAGCCCCCTCTGAGCAGAGCGGCACATTCGCAGGCACCTCACTGTGTGTTCCTGATATAAGCAGTTCAGGGTTCGAGGGATGCGGAAGAGTTGGCCTGAAGACGGAAGGCCCCCAGGGCTGGAGCCCAGCAGGATGCGGGGGAGGAGCGCAGTAGTCAGAGCCCCCGAGGATGGAGTTTTCTCTATTGAGCAAGAGTGCAAAGCATATGGCTAGGGCGGAAGAGGGGTATTTGGAGTGTAGTTAGGGTTTTGCAGGGAATCTAGAGGTCTTGAGAGATTCCCTCATAGCCGGAAAAGAAACCTACTCTGGAGCTGAGTAGGAAGCTGTCACGGGGCATGGGAGCCCCCAGGGCGGGCAGGGCACCCGAGTCTTCCCTGCCCCTCTGCAGATCCTGGCACCGAGAGGAACTACAGCACACATGGGTGCGGCCAGGGGCCGAGCCCGGCCAGTCCGAGGGCCTCTGCCTGCCGCACCGCGTGCAGAGGCTGCAGGAGCTGCAGCACGGGGCCCACGTGCTGGCCACGGCCGTGAACAGCTTCACACGCCATGTGTTCACCTGCGGCTTGGGAGGCCTCAAGGTGTGGCATCTGGACAGCCAAGGGGCCCCGGTCTCGTACCCCAAGAGCAACCTGCACTGGCCCATCCAGGTGGGAGCTGGCCTGCTGGGTGCCTGGGAGCAGTGAGTCCCCCAGGAGGACCCCACTCACTGCCTCCTGCCTCCTCTGTGCAGACCCCAGGCACGTACCTGCGCACCTGCCTGCTGACGCCCAACGGCAGTGCGCTCCTCGCAGGTGGCCACAACATGCCGGGCGTCAACGTGTGGGACCTGTCGGCGCCATCCCTGCACGAGCCGCGCCAGCTGTCCTGCGAGGGGCTCTCCTGCGAGGCCCTGGACGTCAGCCCCAGGAGCAGCCTGGCCATCGCAGGCTTCAGCAACGGCACCGTGAGGATCTGGGACCTTCGGGACCCGAATGTGGTCAAGTGCGGCTCTGGGCGAGGTGGGAAGGGCTAGGGAGGGGGGCCTGGAGCCCCCAAAATCCAAGCGGGGCCTCAGGGCCTGGGCCTGCATTTGGGAACCTCTACAACAGCTTTCCCAGAACCTAGTCATTTCTACTTGCCTCAGTTTCCCCACCTTGAAGGGTGCAACAGTCCCCAAATCAAATGCCTCTCCTCACTGTGTACAACCCGCAGCCTTGCATGGCTGTGAAAGCACTGTGCTGTGCCTGGCCCTTTCTTAAATTTCTGAGACAGTCTATCCAAGTCACTAAGTTGTCCCGGCTGGGCTTAAACTTGCCACCCTCCTGCCTCAGCCTCCCGAGTAGCTAGGATGGGAGCCCACGTGATTCAGTTATTCAAAGAACTCTTGTGCCAGGTGTGGGGGTACATGCCTGTCATCCCAGCACTCAGGAGGTCCAGGCAGGAGGGTCCCTGAGAGTTCAAGGTCAGCCTGGGTTATATAGCAAAACCTTGTCTCAAAAAGAAGGGCTGGGAGGGCCCATGAGATGGCTCAGTGGACTAAGTGACTACTTAGGCAAGCACAGGGACTGGATCCCTGGTACTGCCCCAGGACAAAGACTGTGTGATGGCTCATGCCTGTAATCCCAGCGCTGGGGAGGCTGCAAACAGGAGGATCACTAGTGAGACGCTGTACCAAATGTTTTTTTTTTTTTTTTTTTATTGTGGCAGGCTCAGCCTGCCCTGGGGGTGGGGCTGGCACAGCATGTGGTGCCAGGGATTGACCCGTGGTCCTTGTGGTTGCCTAAGCTTTCCTAAGCAGGTGCTTTAGATGGCTGAACCATCTCACTGCCCCCCCCACATTTTTTTTTTTGCAGGACCCGGGTTCAAACTCATGACCTTGCACTTGCCAGGCAGGCACTTGTGCCACAGACCTATCTCCCCAGCTCCTACTGGCCCCCCAAATATGTTAATTTAAAAAAAGGCTAGGGATGCAGCTCAGAAACAGTTGGAGCTGGGATGGTAGTGCTTCTAGGAGCCCAGCCTCAGAGTCACACGCTGTCTTCTCTCCCGGGCAGGGACCTGGCTGGCCGGCAGGGCGAGGCCAACAGCATCGTTGTCAAGGATGACACCATCTGGATGGGGGGCCTGAATGGCCGACTGCGCTCCTGGGACCTCAGGGCGGCTCAAATGGCCCACAAGCACCTCTTCAACTCTCAGGTATGGCCACCACTTCTGCCCACCGCTGCCCACTGCAGCCTGGCCTGGAAGCCCTGGCGGCCTCCAGCCCCCGTACCCAGCAGGGCGGCCTCTGTCTCTGGGCTGCCTGGGGGGTCCCTGGCCCATCTGACCACACTGCTCCCCCAGATCACGAGCCTGTCACAAACTGCCTGGGACGACTGGCTGCTCGTGGGCCTGGCCAGCGGGCAGCACTGGCTGCAGCCCACCCTCAAGGGCCAGGCGTGCAGTGCAGGCCACAAGGAGGGCGCCATCCTGGGCCTCAAGTTCTCCCCTTTCGGTAAGTAGTGACCACCGAGGTCTCACCTGAGGCCCTGCTCTGTCCTCACGGGTGCCCCAGGGCCCTCGGTCACACGGGTGGCCAGGCCGTGCCATCACAGTGCAGCCCTCTCTGCCCCCCAGGCCAGTGGTGGGTAAGCGTGGGCACAGACAGGCTGGTCACCATTCACAGGATGCCCACAGGGGCCACCGAGTTCCAGGTGCATCAGGGCGAAGGGTGGGTGCCGGGGACCCTGGGGTGTCCCCAGGGGGAGGTCAATCTGACCCTGCTTCCTCCAGATGCCTGAAAAATCCTGCATCACCTGCTGCGACGTGTCCGCCAACAACCGGCTGATCGTCGCAGGTGCCAAGGACTATGTCTCCGTGTACCAGGTCACCTACTGAGGGCCTGGACACTGCCCCCACTGTACCTTCCTGTAGCCCTTGTGGATGGAAACGGAGCTGACGTCACTGGCCCCCTGCAGGGTGTGTCCAGGGGGCCCGGGCCCATGCCTGCCTCACATGTAATAAAGCACAAGGAAAAGAGCAGCCCTAGGGTCCTACGCCGTGGTCCCTGTCCTTCCTGCCACATGCCATCAGAGAAGAGGGGGCTGAAGGAGGCGCTGGCCACCACTTCCCTGCCAGGGGAAGGGCATGAGGCTCTTCCCATGAGTGACAGAGGGGCCGAGGGTGGCTCACCCGTGGGACACTAACGTGGAGCCAGTGGGAGCCAGGGACGCCACTTGGCGGCCTACAGGGCCCAGCGCGCCCCGAAGCAGGCCTGGACCCGGCAGTGCGGCAGTGATATTAGAGCTCGGTGGCAGGTAGCCCGGCACCCGCGGCACACGCCTATAACCCCGGCACTCGGGAGGCCGATGCGGGAGGACCACTGAGTTCTGGACCAGCCTGGGCTAACTGCACAGTGAAAATTCAGCACAAAGGCCTTGGGTTCAATCCCCTCCCTGGTACTATAAAAATAAAGCCACACTGCTTAGTCAGACACAGGGACCAGGGTTCAATCCCCAGGGTGCACTGAGCAGCGATTTAAACTGGGTGGCACAAGCCCATGAACACATCACTTGAGGCGAAAAATAGAATCACTACGAGTCCAATCTATGTAGTGAGACCCTGTACTGAATACATAAATTAAAATAAACCCACAAACCCAGTATTTTGTAAAATAATACACTTAAAGAAATAAATGAGGGCCGGCGAGATGGTTCAGTGGTCTACAGCGCCTGCTTAGGAGGGCTCAGGCAACTGCGGGGACTGCAGTTCGATCCCTGGCACCACATGCTGCGCCAGCGCCACCACCAGGGCAGGCTGAGCCAGCCACAAAAAAAAAAAAAAGAATAAAGAAACAAACACAACAAGCAAACAAATAAATAAAATTTAAAAAAAAAAATAAATGAGAACTTCAAGTCTGCCACGTGAGGTAAGGTGGTAGGGCCAGGTGGCACTCAAGCAGCTGCACCTGCACAAGGAGAAATCTAAGGTATCCCAGTTAAATCACAGTAGGGGATGCTTGTTACGCAGCCCTGCCTGACTCATTCTGTCCAGTGATGTTTCCAAAAATAACCACAGCCTGTCCTCAGCCCAGCTCTGATAAATATATTTATTTCCCAGAACCCTGGATTCATCGACCCAATCCTAGCATTGAAGGGAGGGTGGAGGTGATCAGAGGGACCTGACCAGAGGGGGTCTCATCCCCAGGAGCCGGGCTGGGGCCTCAGTAGACCACCTCATACACAGTAGCCTTCTTATCTCCTGAGCCAGTCACAATGTATTTGTTATTCCTGGAGATGTCGCAGCTCAGGACGGAAGAGGACTCCTTGGACTGCCGGGGAGAGAGGAGGAGGAGGACCACGTTAGTCAGCCTGGTTCTAGGCTCCCAACCACCCATAGGATGTTCAGAAGCTTGGGCTGGCAGATGGGCACTGGCACATGCCCCAAGGTTGGGCATGTGGACAGCGCCTCCAGCTGGCCGAGAGCGGCCTGCCTCCCAGAGGCCCTGCAGAGGGTCCTGGCTAATGATGGCTCCCCCACAGCGCCTCGACTTACGATGGCTTGACAGCTGCGGCAGGGGACCTGGGCAACGCTGCTCTCCATTTTGGACAGGACTTGATAACTGCACCAGTACCTGATGCTTTCTTACAACGTTTGAGGTGATTTTCCTCAATTGTGCCTAAGAGCTTGAGGTTGGTTACTTGTACTAAATACCCTTTCAAAAAAGCTATCTCTGGGCAGGCACAGTGGCACAGGCCTGTCATCTCAGTACTCGGGGAGGCTGAGGCAGGAGGATCATGACTTTGAGCCCTGCCTGGGCAACCTAATGATTTGCAAAACCCTGCCTCAAGCTTTTTTTAAAAAATATATTGTGGCCGGCTCAGCCTTCTCTGGGGGTGGGGCTGGTACAGTGCGTGGTGTGGGGATTGAACCACGGTCCCTGTGGTTGCCTAAGTTTGCCTAAGCAGGTGCTTTAGACCGCTGGACCATCTTGCCGGCCCATTAGTGGGAATGCTTTTTTTTTGGCAGAACTAGGGACTGAACTCAGGCCTTTGTGCTTGCCAGACAAACACTTATTCTACTGAGCTATCTCCCTAGCCCTGGGCTTTTTAATTTTGAGACAGGGTCTTGCTATGCAGCTCAGGCTGGCCTTGAGCTCACTTTGTAGCTCAGGCTGGTCTTGAACTCACAACAGTCCTGCCTCATCCTCCTGAAGGCTGGGACTACAGCCCTGCTCATCAAAATTTGTCTGTTTTGGGCCAGCAAGATGGTTCAGTGGTCTAAAGCGCCTCCCTAGGAAAGTTTAGGCAACCACAGGGACCACAGAGTCGATCCCCGGCACCACCCCCAAGGTAGGCTGAGCCAGCCATAATACAAAATAAATGAGGTTTCAGAAAATAAAATTTAGAAAAAAAATTTGTCTGTTTTGAGACAGGGTTTCACAGTGCAGTTCAGGCTGGCCTCAAACCCACGCCTCAGCCTGCTGAGTGCTGAGATTACAGGCGTGCACCACTACGCCCAGCTAATCAAAATTTTAAAATGTTTTTGTTTATAAAGTTTTTTATTACTTTTAATAAGAGATAATATGAGTTTCAAAACACATTAGTGGTACATTCGCAATAATTGACACATTGCATATTGTTGTCCTCATACTAGTTATACAGAGCACAGGCAAAATTTAAAATTTTTAAAAAGGCTATGCTCAGTATGAAGGTCTTGGGCCAATACAAAAGTTAGGCCCAAAAAAGAAAAATAGGGCCAACAGTGAATTTTTTACGTTGCTTTTCCTTGACTCTAACAAGTCTGGATCTAACGTTCCATGGGGTTTGCTCGTTTTGAGACAGGGTCTTACTACATAGCTCATACTGGGCTTGAATTCACTACATAGTCCAGGCTGGCTTCAAACTCATGGCGATCCTCCTGCCTCAGGCTCCCAGGGTGCTGGGATTACAGGCGTGCACCATCACACCTGACTTTCAGTCTTAAAAAATGTAAGTGCTGCTCCGCATCCCCAAGGCTTATGATTTCTTAGAAAGATAGTAACAATTGTTGGTGAGGACATAGAGGCTTTGGAATGCACCCCTGCCAGTGCCAGTCTGTTCCTCAAAAGCCTCAAGGGTAATCCCCCTCCAGGGCACGGGCCCAAGAGGGGAACAGCTGGGAAACTAACACAGGTGTTTACCACAGCGCATTTCCCTGAAGCCAGGGAGGAAGAAAAGAGCTCGCAGTCCACAGAAGGAGCAGGGGGGAGGGACGGAGGGGGGAGGGAGTACACAGTGTTACACAGCAAGGAAAAGGAGTGAGGCTGTGACGCCTGCCACAGCGTAGATGGACGGCGAGGATGCTGTGCTCAGTGTGAGACACCAGACACGGCAGAGCCTCTGCCATCCCTGGCGTTAGCAGTGGCAGTGGGAAGAGGTGCGCAACGCTGGGGAGGAGCCGGTACCTGGAAGATGCTGGCTCCGTACGGCGTCCTCCAGGCGTTGAGCAGATTGTCTTTGCCGGTACTCACAAACCACCGCCCTGGGAAGGCAGCAGGCTGATTTGTCTTTTTGCAACACAGTCTCATTAGGCAACTCAGGCTGGCCTTGAGCTCAGTTCATAGCCCAGGCTATTCTCGAACTCAAAATGATCCTCCTGCCTCAGGCCCCAGAGTGCTGGGATTAACAGCATGCGCTACCATGTGTGGCCCCATCCCTTTTAAAATTTTCTGAGGGCTGACAAGATAGCTCAGCGGTCTAAAGCACCTGCTTAGGTAAGCTAACCACAGGGATGGTGGTTCAATCCCTGGCACCACATGCTGTGCCAGCACCACCCCCAGGGCAGGCTGAGCCGGCCATAATATAATATAAATAAATAAATAAACTTAATAAAATTTTGTCTGAGACAAGTTCTTACACAGTTGCCCCAGCTGCACTGAAACTTGGGATCTTCCCACCTGGCTTCCCAAGTGGCCAGGACGACATGAGTGCACCTGCACACCCTGCCATTACTTGTTCTTTCAAGTGAGGCCCTGGTTTTGATTTTTACTGCCCCACCCGCCTCCAAAGTAAAAGTAGGCAGCCTTGGATGTGACGCTGTCCTGTCACCCCAGAGTCCTGGGAGGCTGAGGCAGGAGGACCACAAGACACAGAGCCCGTGGGGATGGGAGCCGCCGTACCGCAGGAGGCGAACTTGAGGGAAAGGACGCAGCTCTCGTGCAGGTGCAGCTGGTACTTCTCAGGCTTGCGCACGTGCAGGATCTCCACGTTGCTGCTCTCCATGCCCACGGCCAGCCAGTCCTGGTTGGGGCAGTGGCCCAGGGAGAAAATCTAGGGTGACAGGAAGAGATGGACTCTGGGCCCTTTGGGGATTTATGTAGTGCTGGGTCGCAGGGTCTTGCACCTGCCAGGCAAGCATCTGTCATGCCACTGAGTTTTCATTTTATTTTTGTATTTAATAGAGGGTCTACAGGGTCTTACTACACAGATCAGACTCCTAGCGATCCTTCTGTTTACAGCCTCCCAAGCACTGGGATCACAGGCACGCGCCACCATGCCCAGTCTCAATTGCTGTCTCAACGCACCCCGTGGACAGAGCCAGCATGGCAGGCCCGGGGATCAAACCCTGGCCCCTGCATCTGCCTAAGCAGGCACGATGATCTGCTGAGCTATTTGGCCGGCCTCATTTTATTTTGAGAGAGCCTCACTAAGTCCCTGACTTGTCCAGGTTGGGCCAACCTGTGGTTTTCCTGCCTCAGCCTCCAAGTAACTTGGATGGCAGGTGGGCTCCTGCACCTCTGTGGAGGTCGAGGAAAGTGCCTCACCAGAGGGTCACATGAGGGAGGCTCCTACTTCTCCCACATCAGCCCCCACAGATGCAGCTGGCAGGGTGGAAGCACGGCAGGCAGGCAGCTATGTGCTGGATCATTAATATTAATCAGAATTACACAGAACCCCGGCTGCACATCCATTACCCGCTCAAAGCCATCAGCAGCAGCAGCCGCCCGAGGGAGCAGGGGAGGCGGGAGGGGACAGTGGCACCCCTCGGCAGCACCAGCCCGCGACTTAGCAGGACACGGAAGCTGAGGCAGCATAGGCTAAAGGTCGCGCAGAACACTTAGTCTCCCAGAAGTCAGTCAACAACCGAGCCTGGGGGACAGCCCTGGAGAAGCCCCGCTGGAGCCCTGCTGCTGACCTGCGCGGCACGGTTTGTTTGTTTTGAGACAAGGTCTCAAGCAGCTCAGGCTGGCCTGGAGCTCACTGTGTAGCCCAGGCTGGTCTCCGACTGGCAGCAATGCCCCTGCCTCAGCCTCGTTTCCTGGGGGCAGGCGTGCACCTCCGCACCTGGGCAACGCTGCTGCTTTGATTTGCAAGGCTCCGAGCTCTCCACGCCGAGCCACATCCTAAGCACCTGGAGGATGGAGGCTGGGGGGAGCCGCGCAGGCCACAGACAAGACAGGTGCAGAAGCCACGCCGACTGCAGCGGGGAGGAGCCCGGCCCCAGCACGCCACTCCGGCCTTGCGGTATAAAGCGTGGACAGCCAGAGGGACAGGCAGTGCTCCCAAGGGGGCCCAGAAGAGGGCCTCAGGGGACGAGGAAGGGCAGCTGTGTCGACCTGCCCTAGGATTTCACTCTGGAGGATGAGGCAGGAGGATCACAAGGCCAGCATGGCCCATACAGTCTGAGGTGAGCCTGGATTAGATGAAAGTCTGTGGGGGGATGGGGGGGGTGGATGAAAAAAAGAAAATTGTCAAGCCAAAGGAAGCAGGCCAGGCATGGTGGCGCATGCCTGTAATCCCAGCACTTGGAAAGCTGAGACAGGAGGATCAGTGCGAATTCGAGACCAGCCTGGTCTACAAAAGTGAGCTCAAGGCCAGCCTGAACTGCACAGCAAGACCCTGTCTCAAAAAGAAAAAAAAAAAAAAAAAAAAAAAAAGCCAAAGGAAGCAGCTGGAAGGATATAAGGGGCTGGAAGAAGCTAGAAGGGATGGCACTGTCACCCTAGCACTCTGGGAGGCTAGGACAGGGGACTACGATCCAGCCCCAGCCTGGGCAATTGAGTGAGATCTTGTTTCCAAGAACAGAGCTGGCTGTGGTGGAGCACGCCTATAATCCCAGCACTTAGGAGGCCGAGGCAGGAGGATTACTGTTTTGGGGCCACCCTGGGATGAGTTTAAAGCTAGCCTCAATCACAAAGCGATCCTGTCTCAAAAAAAAAAAAAAAAAAAAAA